>VWZD01005481.1:0-35598 GCA_013396695.1 Sakesphorus luctuosus | reverse complement strand
AAAATAAAATAATAAAAAATAAAATAAAATAAAATAGCTGAAAGCACCAGAATCATCACTGCTACACTAGCAGAGACCTAGAGCCCATCCCTCAGTGAGGCTGTGGAAAAGGAAGGTTCTCTAGAAAATACACTGAGAAAACCAGAAAACAGGAAAATACTTGTAACAGAAGACAGGGGGGGAAAGCAGCTCAGTCCATCCAGCTACTCAAAAAGACATGGTTTGGCTTGTTTAGAGTTTTTCTCAGCATCTGCCATCTCAACAATACATGTGTCAGTGTCCCCGGATCTCGTTCCTGGTGAGGGGATAATGGAAAGGTGAGATCTCCAGTTTCTGGAACCCCAACAGACAGAGCTGTAAGACCCATTCCTGTGTTTATAGCAAGCAACAGCTTTAACAACAGCTCTCAAGTAATATGATTTCTTAGAAAATTTGTGTTATGTTTTCTACCAACATGCTGCCAAAAAATTCAGGAGTTGCTTCAGGCCGGCTACACTCGAGCCTTGCCAGAGGAAAGCCCAAGAAGGGGAGGCAGCTGAGGTCTCCACAGGACTTAACAAAGCCAAATTTGAAGAGATTCAATGAAAGCAAGGCAGTGGAAATACTGTGTATTAGTGTATACAGTGTACACCCCAATACAGACAGGGAACAGTCACTTTAGGAACAGGAAGGGAAGCCATGGACGCTGAACAGCAGCCTCAAACTCAAGCAACAGGTCACTGAACAAACTGCAGTTTTTCAGAAACACGACAGAGACTTGTTTTGTTGGAATACAAAACTCAAAAGGTATTTCCACCTTCAGGGGGGTGGGGAACCGAACAAAAAAATCCTCACACCACAAAACCAAAAAAAAAAAATATATAAAACCCCCCAACCCTTGCAATACTTCTAGTTTTCAGGGCTAATCTCACGAAACCTCATGAAATACAACGTCAGAGGAAAAACAGTTTTACGCATTTATGAAAAATCACAACTCAGGGCACCTCCTCTCATTTCTCTACCTGCAGTGAGGCAGAATTGCACTCTAGAATGCGGATTTTCAGGCAAGCTCAGATTTATTTCACAAGTTTAAAGTGGAGCACTATACCTAACAAAATGAGATTCAAGTGATTCTGCCTGTCTGCCTGTGACTCAGAATAATTTGCAGTCAATTGACTATCCAACTGTTTCAGAGTTTTTGATCTAAAGAAAAAATCAGGGGAGCAAAAGAACTCAAAGAAGACATGCATAGAGGCACCTCAGGATTCCCTATTTTCACAACTCTCAGCAAAAAGAGCTCTAAGGAACGTGACAGCCAAAGTTCCTCTGATCTGTGGCACCTGATGTCTCCTCCTAAAGCATTTACTCCAGTTTGACAGTAGAGAGCTGAAGATGATGCATTTTTCCCAGTCCTTGAGTCAGACACCAAAGCCCTTATATAGACTAATACAAATGAAAATAAAACTAGTCCCTTTGTAAAGACATCAAATATATAATAAAAGAAATAAAGGTTGTAGCAGTTCCTATCTACTAGGATTGATTTAAGCTTTATGAGCAAAGTCAAACAATAAGTTTTTACTTATTTCCTTTAAATGCATCTACATAAGAGGAAAGATGTTTTCTTTATATAGTTATCACCAGAGAGATATTTCCAACTATTTTTTAAAGATGGTAAAATTTTGAACTTCAGATACATTAAAAAACCCTTAAACAAGTATTTATGTTCAAATATTAGTCTGACAACACACTGTCAACAAGGGAAACTGAACCTCCAAGGCATGAAAAACCTTGGAGGTCACTGATTTAAAATCTCAGTTTGATTATTCTGTAATGATTAGAGCTTTGCTCTCTCACAGCATAAATTCTCTCAGTGTACAAAAAAAAAATCAGTAAAGTAGTAAAAAAAGGCCTTATGGTTTGATATTGATCCTCTTACAGTTGTTCCAAAGGACAGTGTTTCTTCTTCAGGACAAAATATATCCCATCTTCTCCTCTGGTGACAGCCACACTAACTCAGCTGTCTCCTATTGACAAACGTGTCACAGTTGTGCCTGCCAGGGATGGGGTTTTTTAACAGAAAAGACTTCAGAAATGTACTTGTAATATTTTCAGTGACTTTTTTTCCTCCCTTTCAGAAAACAAGTTCACCACATTTCATTTTTACCTTCTGTTATATCTTCCTTCCCATTGGTCCTGTTTTTCTCAGCCACAAACTGAAAGCATCAGTTTTAACTGTGAAACGCTAAAATGGGATTTTCTCCATTACTTCCATTACAAACTGCAGTCTAATAACACTGAACATCATTCACAACTGCACTGCACTCCAGAAATGCCTGCAGTACTTCCTTTTTGGCAAAGTAAACTCTATCTCTACATTGATAGATGTGTTTTTCTTAATAATAAAAAAATTCCCATCTATAACAGTTACTGATTCAAGCATTTCTAGCACATTTATTGTGTCCTCCTTGTCCAAATATGATTTATATTTGGAGTGTGCTGCAAGAGAACAAGACATTGCAAGGTTAGTCTCAAACTAGCAAAGGCCTTTAAAAGCAATGTCTAACTTCCATGACTTGTTCAATCAGCTCCAATTAAATCACTTGGTAAGGATGGATTACTCCCATGTGGAAATGCTGCAGATCTTAAGTCATTACACTTTTCAGAGATAGTGAGATGTTCATGTATTCAGAAAATTTATAGAACAGCATAGTCAGTAAAAGCTGATTATTGCTGTATATCATTGATAAAAACCTTAATGGATTAACAGCATCCATTTCAGACAAACACCATTTTTGATGGATGAGCACAAAAAATTCAGTCCTGGAGACATGTTGCTGTATACACCCATCCAACAACCTACTACCAATCTGAAGTAAAAACTAATTTAACCCACACATTTCTGTTCTAGTCATCAATTCTTTGAGCGTTTATTAGAATCATTCCGAGTGGTTTTCTCTCTCATAGTTACAACACCCTAAATCGTTAAATTCAAAAGAAAACAAATGACCAGAGCCATTTCAGACACCTCTTGCATCCAGAAATTCCATCCAGGATGACTTTAGACTTGTTCTTATTGTACCACCCGGAGACATGAAAGACCTGTTAAGTCACCGTAATAGAGAACTCGTCCCTGGAGTGTCTTGTGCCAGTGATTCATTTCATTGACTCGGATAGTAAAAGGGTCATAAGCAGAAGCAACAAATATGCAATGCAGCACTGAATGTACTTTCTGGATTTATTACAGAAAATTGAAAGCACTGCAGCACCAGAACCTAATACACCATTAAATACAGCATAAAACACAACAAATACCTCTATACCTTACTTTTATTAGATGTTTTACGAATATTTTAAGTCACAGTGGATTAAGCTATTTTACTCCCAGCACAGTGCTCTAGAAGGGCTACATGAAAGCTCTACCTTGTCTCTGCTCTTCAGAATGTTCTTATTTATATTTCATATGCAGTTTGCCCCAATTTAATTTAAATAGCTGTTAAATAACTGTTAATCTGGTCCTCAACCCATTATATGCTTTTACATCACACTCAAGTAGAACATCTAAGTCATTTTTCCATACACATAACTAAAAATACACAAACTTTAAGACAGCAGTCAGTGCACATCATTGCAATATGTAATAGCAAAGTGTAATAACTCTTATGGAAAGCATGAGATTCAGTGTTCAGTATGAAGAGCAAAGACTGATTGAGAAATGTTTCTTTTTCCTAAGTTGATAGGATAAACACACTCCTGGAACATTCCGTCCACGGCAGGAGATTAAAAAAAAATAATGCCAAATTAGGTGTTCAATCCTGACAGAGTGAATGGGACTTTACCCAAAAAAAAATTCTCATGCATTAGAAAAATTCAGTCAAAACCAAACTCAGTACTACATCTTCCCTATGAAGAATGCACCTCATTTTTCTAGAGATAAACACTATTTGTCCAGAAAAAGCTCAGAAAAAGGGGTGAAACATTCTCACCCAGTGATGAAGCCACCTCTAAAGGCAACTCTGGAAACACAGTATGAAAGGTCACCAAGAAGTCAAAGTGCAAATCCTCCTAATATGTGTCAGTCTGAAACATCTTCAAAGTAAATGAAGTAAAACAAGCAAATGAGTAAAGTGAACAAGAACTTTAAGTGTATATTCAAGCACTTTCTTTTCCCACATTCAATAGCTGACAAAAGGCTAAGGATTCACAAATTTAATCTCAAACAACAAAGAGAATGAATATAAGCAAAATTTTATCATGCTGCATCATCACAAATTCAGATGAGATAAATCGAAAAAAAGGGAAAAAACCCAACAAAAACTTAAACTGCTACTGAGCTATTGCATCTTTCAGAGCTTTTTTTCACTTGTCTTCTCAGAGATATTAGATTGTGTCATGACAAAGTGGTGCAGCTTTATTGAGTTTAAAATAGCAGACAAAGATTAATGCAATACAACAGCTTTTATGAACTTACCAGCAGTGAAAAGGCTGGAACTGGAAATTCAAGAGACATACATAACCACAAGGACACCCACACGTCCACTACTGTGCCCAGGAGGTCTTCATATGGACATTTTTTCTTTGGTTTGTGTTTTCCTTATATTACACATGCTTCTAGTTGAACTTCAGCATTTTGTATAGTTGAAAAAACTGCACTAACTCAATTCAGTTTATTTTATTTTTCTCTGATGATTCTAAAAAACAGTTACAATCATATCTAGATCTATAACTTAAAAAAACCTTTAAATCTTTGTCTGTGATTAAGCTTTTTGTTGATGACGATTATACAGGACAAATACAACAGACAAACTGTACATCAAAAAAAAAAGCAGAGCCCTTAAAAACTGTTTAAAAATCAAAATCAGCAAACTTTAATACACTTTGAATCAGTGACACCTCACCTTCTGTCCTATAAGACAGAAAAAAGGTCACCAAAATAAGACGGATCATGGAAATGCCCCCCAAAAGTGCCTGCCTGTGATACATCAAAATGAAATAAACCTTATTCCCCAGAGCTACGTGGGAAATACCATCCTTATAACTTCTGTTAGCTATTGCTACATTTCATTCTTCAAAAGCATTCATAAACTATTCCAAAACACTCATGTGGGAAAACGTAGCTGGTTTTCACAGCATTAACACTGGGTTCCTATATATCTAAGTCAATTCATTTGATTCTTTACCAGCTATAGAGACAAAACCAAAAATAAACAGTTTTATGAACATCCTGCAGTTCCTCTGAGAGCAGCTGTTACTGTAAACATGTTTCGCTAGAGGCAAATTCTGTTCTTTCTCTTTTCATATTCCTGCTTTCCTCTAATTTTCAAGGTTGTTTTAGTAGGAATAAAACAATAGGCAGCCAAGCCAGATAGCACTGTAGTTTAAATTTTACCAAAATGTTTCCCCACACAGTAATACATATTTTCTACTTGCAAATCTTCTTGCAGCTCCTGAGAATGCAAAGTTTCAGTCAATTCTTAGTTTTGTTGTGGTTTTGGTGGTTTTCAGGGAAAGCTTTTACACACCATCACAGAATACACCACTAAGGTACTGAAGCTACTCAGCACTAACACGTCGTTTTCTGCATGAGATTTTGACTTACTCTATCAATTCTGCTTATTTCAGTCACAGGTTAGTTTGTATTAACATTTTTATTACAAAAGCAAAGAAGAAATGTTCTAGGTGATTTTTTCTAATTTCCCCAACAAAATCAAGCAAAAATCTGTTTGTCTATACTGAGAGGGAACTGGTGCACGAAGGGATTTAATATGACAGTGATCATACACATGCACGCATTGATTATTTCAGCATTTACTAACATGACAATCATCTCGCACAGAAGCACAAAAACAGATGAAGGAGAAGGTATTAATGCACCATGGACATGGATCCACCACAGACAAACACCACCTGCCCAGCCCAAATGCCCTCTTGTGGCAAAGGACCATGTTTAGGACAAGCCCCACACCTGTGAGTGGCCTCAGGTGGAAGGTGAGGAAGGATGAGCTGCATCAAGGGTTGTAAATTGGTTGCACCACTCACCTCAAAGAGGTTAAATCCATGGCTTGGCTGGTGACTTGTAGTAAACTAAGCAGTTATTACTGTGTGACATCCTTAATCATAGAATCATAGAATGGATTGGGTCGGAAAAGACCTCTGAGATCATCAAGTCCAACCCTTGGTCCAACTCCAGTCCCTTTACCACATCATGGCACTCAGTGCCACGGCCAAGCTCACCTTAAAAACCTCCAGTGATGGTGAATCCACCCCCTCTCTGGGCAGCCCATTCCAATGCCTGAGCACTCTCTCTGCAAAGAATTGTTTTCTGCTCTCCAACTTCAATTTGCCCTGGCAGAGCTTGAGCCCGTGCCCCCTTGTACTATTGCTGAGTGCCTGGGAGAAGAGACCAACCTCCACCTGGCTAGAACTTCCCTTCAGGTAGTTCTAGACAGTGCTGAGGTCACCTCTGAGCCTCTTATCAGCAAGCTGGAGGAATAAGCAGAATATTCCTACAGCAAACAGAGTGGCAGTATCAGCCTTGGAAAGGGGAGAATTGATATAATATATTCAGCTTAAAGGAACCTTGATAAAGTAAAGGGCTGAGCCATCAGAAGGGTGATGGCACACCTGGGCCAGAATGACCCCACCCATCAGTACAGACCAGGAACAGACTGTAGTCCTGCTGGGAAGGTTCTGAACGAGTCCCCTCTGGAACAACCATCATGGAGCCAAACTCATCCCAGCAGCACAGAAAAACAGCAGGGCTTAAAAACAAAGTTGCAGCTGGGAGAGCCACACTGGTCTCAGACCTTTTCCCCAGGGTCTAGGAAGCGCAGCAGTGGAGTAAGTCACCCAAAGAGATGGTGGAAGCTGTACCCTGGAGATGTCCAAAATGAGACAGACAAAACCAGAGCTGGCACGACTCTGTGCTGTCAAGAGCTCTGCTCTGATGGGGAGGTGGGATGAGAGATGCTACAGAGATCCCTTACACACCTCAGGTTTGAGATTCTAAGCCGCAAGAACCCTTTGCAAGAACTCTTCCCTATTTTATCAAGACTTTTTCCCTCTGGCAAGGTTTTCTCTCTTAGCCAAGACAGGTTTGTTTTCACAACAAATTTATCTACTGTAAGAAGAGACTTTATCATGCAAGTGCAACCAACTTCTGCTTATACTAAACTTGTTAACTATTTCAAATACTGTAGCTGAGAAAAATGCCTCCAGATTTCAGCTGTGAAGTACCTGGTACTGTAACATCTCCCTGGATGTAAAGCAATACTGCTGTTGGGTGCAGGGAATGTCTGGGATAGGTGCTATGTCCAAGCAGAAAAAAGGAACTGCAATTTTTCCTCACCCTCCCCTAAATCTTCTGTCTCTGAGCAATGTTCAGCATTAACAGGAAGGCTGACCTTAGACTAACTGATTTACTGGCTCATGGCACAGCAAAATATCTCAGTCTCTTGAAGACAAACCTTGGCTGCAGGGTTTTTCTTTTATTTTAGCCAAACATTAGTATGTATCTGTCTGGTAGGAAAGACAAAACTGAGTCTTGGTCACAGTAGACACCATCAACATGGCAGTTTTAGATTCAGGCTTCTTCAGGTGCTCACATTCAAGCTAGGTCTGAATACCATTGATTCAAAGATTTGCAATTCCATGTAACTAAAATTTCTGTCCAGGCTGTTACTAAGAGTCACTTTCATTATTTCACTGTGTAGGTTTTTCTGACCTGAAAATAGAGACATTCCCTTCTTATAGCCTCCAGCAAGCTACTCTAAAGTTTACTTGGCTGAACTTTTGAATATTTCATCCGTTTTCCTGCGTGCCACCACTTCTCCACTACACTGAGCACTGCACTCTGAAGACTTTTGGAATATATCCCAATGACAAGCACTGCCTCTCACTCAATAAAAAGGAATTAACTTATGTTTTCCCAAACCTATGAAGCCAGACTCCACCAACACACTTGTGGCATTCCCAAGGAAGTTTCTGCATTCCCACGAGCTTTCTGCTGTGAGATGCCTCCCTCACACTTGGGAAAAGCTCCCATACACACATCAACAAATTGAATTAACTACAGCAGTTCATAACCTTGTACCAATTCAACCAAAATCTAGAGTATTTCAAATGTCTGAGTGGGTATTAGGCACCCTCAGAGATCAGCTATGAAATGAGGAGCTCCACAAGGAAAAAGGTAGAGAAAAATTGAGTACCATCCACGTTTATGTACAGCATCCCAAAATGCTTTACTTTATCTGATGGATTAAAACTCACATCTTTGACTTAGTAAAAATGTTCAGGGCAAAGCAAGCTTAGAATAGGGTATCTTCCACCTATCTGGTTACATCTGAGGGATGGCAAAGGGGAGAATTCAAAGCTGAAAGGGGTGGTAGAGAAAGTACAAGAGTCAATTCTGTAAGAAAAAGGATGCCCAGCTGATACAGAGACCTCAGGTTTGGTCATCTGCTTCTGAAATCATTTCAACATTTCACAGTAAGTACTCAAGATATTAAAAAATAAGTGAATTTGTCAGTTCAACTTCCAAAGCAGGTTATTCAAGATGATTATACTGTTAAAGGTAAGGAGGCAATATTCATTTTGCAGCCTCATGCCATACAGACAATTACTGTTAACACCAGCATTCCTACTGCCTTATTCTCAGGCTGCAGAAATATTTCTCATAAAAGGATCCCACTAAGCCAGTAAACAAATACATGTTGCCACCTGCTAGAAATGGGAAACAACTGTTCACAGCACACTGTAGAGAGAGCAGTGCAAATATATTTGTGCCATGTGCACAAGCTGTACACTACTTGTCTAACTTGGCAAAGGGAATATTAGAGAAACTTTGCAAGTCCTGCACTTGTTTATGATGAGACACTAATTTATATCATTCCTGATTAGATCCATGAAAATACTTTTGATCTATAAATAAGACTCCCTGTTGAAGTACATGAAGCTAATTCAAAACAAGACATTCTTTTGCTGGAATGTGAGCAGCTGTGCAGAAAATAATTGGGACTGCAAGTCAAGGACTGCTATTTCAAAGTATTCCCCATGTAAACATGGTTTTTGTTGTTCTACTCCACAATTTGTTATTGTATTTCTATTTACAGGATGATATTGTAACTCCTTGATGCCATTAGAGAAGAGTGAAAGGTAGAGAACCTTGTTCCTCTTAGCAGGAGAGCCCACCAACATCCCAACCTCCCCCAAATTATCTGTCTGATCTCAGCAAGGATCAGAGCACAAAGCAATACAGTTTCAACTCACAGAACACTATCACAGAATAATCATCATAAAGAGCTTGAAAAAGCAAACCCTTAAATGTGCCCAAGAGTGACCCTCGAAGCACTTCTAACTATTCTCTCTCACATCAAATCTTTGGATGTACTTTATACCTAGTTTATAATCTCACTTTAATTTTCATTCCATTCCTGAAACTCTGCCATCTGTTATGCCTGAATTGCTGCATCAGCCTCTGTTACACTATCCAGCAAAAAGAAGTTTCCTACTTTGTCAAGTCTCAAATATGAATTACAATTTCTCCAGTGAATAAAGTAAAAATTAATTTCAACTCTCAGCATGATAAAACAACCTCCCAGTATCCAGATATGAGAGCTCTGAAAACACAAATTTATCTTCAGAAGACTTTTGAAAGAGCAGCACTGAGAATGAGCATTTGCTTTCTCTGGCTGTAATCCTCTCTTTATTACTATGTCTCTTGGTAGTCTCCAGTTACAGTAGTTACACACTACACAAAGTCAGGAGCTCAAATTAATTTTTATTTATACTTAATGTTTGCAATAGGAAATGTGTTTAATCAATTCTAAGCAGGAAGTTACAACTTTTATTGATAGACTTGCAGTTGGTCAAAAATAACTTCTAGGAGGTTCAGCCCCCAAAAATTGGCTTAGGGTCACTTTCCAAAGCAGCAGCTCGATTGGTTCCTGAGAACTTCTTGTCCAGAGAACATTCAGGAGCTGGCAAAGTGTCTGGGAAGCAGCAACAGGTCTGCCTGTGCCTTGCAAATGCTGGATTTCCAATGCCCAACACCTGCACACCAGACAGGGCAGAAGATGAACAATCCTGGGCACTTTTGCTCAGCATAAGGAATCTCTGAACAGAAGAGAGACAGAAGTGCTGAGTTTAAGAGCATGAGAATCAAAGTTAGAGTGAGGGAATAGGAAACAAGGGCTAAAAGAATGAGAGAGCGCACCAAATTACAGTGTGGTTTTACTCTCTCTCACTTAGTTTCACAATTTTGTTATCAACTTCAACATCCTGCAATGCCCATTTTTTGGTAAGCAACCAAGAGATGGCTCCTTGGTAATCAACCTTCTGATTGAAGCCACTTTACCACTGAATTAAGTGTATTCAGTTATTTTAATTCTGGTTTTATATTGGTGAGTTTTTTTGAAAACTCTGCTATTTAGGATCTATGTATTAGGGAAATAAAGTATCAAGGTGATCAAAGAATCAATAAAGACACGAATATTCAAACAAAGAACCAGTGGTAATTTGCATAACTTAATAAATGTAAAGCTTACTGACTAGTAGAAACACATGGATAGTACATGCATCCCAAATTCTCTGTTTAAGGTTTGTTCTTAGTGCCTTTTCAATTACATTCCAGTGCACAGAAAACTTACTTGATACAATTAAATCACACTAAATGAGCATGATTAAGGGTGCAAAATCAGGCATGTCAAAGTTAGGAAACACTAAATTTAGAAAGTAACGTGCTCTGCATTTTTCTCAATAGGAAGAAATGCTGAGAGAGATCCTGCCTTATTCAGCAAGAATTTGTTTATTGTACACTATTTAAATCCTGCTCCCAAACAAGAAAATCCTAATGTGCTTTTCTGTGGCACCTTCAGCTGTAATACCTGAGTGCTCATCCATTCATTTCTGTAAAATGTGTCATGGACAAAGACACGTTTTCTGATCTGGAAAATTAATGAAACAAAGGCACAAGAAGGTTAAGATCAAAGGTATTAATTGAGTCAAAGAGCCAATATGAAACTTCTAGACCTGACTTTTCAAAGAGCATGATACTGAGCAGTGTTTCATCCAGTCAGACATTCCAGCACTGTGCCATTCCAAAGGTATGGGCTGTGCCAGCTGCTGAGCTGACCTAAGAGTTCACTGCTGCTAAAAGAAGGTAATCTTCAATTGTCTCCCCTGCATTCTCCCACACAACAGATTTCACTCTCCACTTGTACAGCTTAGTGTGTGACTATTCAGCAAGTCCATACATCCCAAAGAACAAAAATAACACTAAGACAACCACAAAATTTATTAGGTTCTGCTGACTTCATGAGCTAAACTAGTTTGGCTAGTAGGAGATTTGATGTAAAGGAAGAAAAGTGATACAACTCCAAGACAGGGAATGGGATTTCCCCTCCTGGAGGGAATTGTCTGTTGGATCAGGTCACACACTGTGGCCAGCTGAATGAGTGGCTTGTTTGCAGTTTGGACTCAAGAACAGGCTGCCAAAGCTGGCAATTACGCCAGGAAAAAAACAAAACAGCCATCACAAACCTTTCTAGCAATGCACCAGGAAAAGGAAGAAAAATCCATTTCATTTCCCCAGGAAAAAGATGTTCTGATTTTAACTGCTAGCCACCCTTGCTGCACTCCTAAGGAACAGATCTATCCAGGGAAAGAACAGACTTCTTGGAAACCATACATGTTCCAGGTTTTGCAACACAAGGTAAAAGAGCTCACAAGCAGTAACTTTTCTTATTATAGTTTTCCACTGACCCTTGCACACAACACACTGCTGGGCTCCCACAGATAGGCTGCACAGGAATCAAGCACAAACAAGAAATGACATCTCTGGCACACTGAAGCAGAAATCCTGTTTACAACAGAATGTATAGAAAAATAATAAAAGGTGCCACCATAGTGAACAGCATACCCATTTACCACATTCTGAGGGGTTTACTCTGGAAACGTCAAAACTTACTTTAATATGCACTGAGTATTCACTGAGCCCTTCAGCACCCTTTTTTAAATTGAAGGAATAAAAGTTCCATCACACAGAACATCACAGGGAGTGGAAAGTTTCCTTTTTGCCATATAGCTCTGCCACACGGACGGTGACAACGATGGACAGAGACTACAAAACAAACAGATATAAATTGTCTCTGGGCAACCAGAGCAGGCCTTAGGGCTTCACTCCATAAATACTCCCAGCTATGCTGATGCAACTGTTCTCAGGAATGCACAGTGCAACACAATGCTGAAATGTTAGTGGGGTTTTTTTAAAGAAAAACCAACCAAAAGACCAGAAAAATGCCAATGACCTTTTAAGCACAGTTTACTCCTTGGGTAAAGTTTATACAGCCAAAAGGAATTAAACTTCAGTGCAGGATAAAGGGTGGAAGGAACATCAAATTGTATTTCCACGTAGGACACATCAGAACAGCACTTCATTGGCCCTGCCACCAGGTATTGCACATGACCTTCTCCTTGGGAATGGGAAGGGTTAAGGAACAGGAAGATTCAATAGTCCAAACAATTTTTTCATTTTCAACTCCTCTGTTCTTATTCTGAACCACCTCATTTTAATGGACTGCAGGTTCATAGCCAGAACATCTTTAACTGACTTCTTGAGGTTTGTATTTGCATGCAGTGATTTTTTTTCCTCATGTTTTGATCAAAATACTTGGGATAAATTCCAATAAATTACAAACCAGATACAATTCCAAGTGTAATCATCCCAAATTTCTGACAAGCATTGGAAAATCTGAACAACTGTCCTTCAAATGTTCCTCAGCTGCAGATACACTTTGTTCTTTTTACCTATTTTTGTGATGGAGAAAAACTTTCTCCATGGAATTCTTGAAAATATTGTAGACTATTTCTAATTCTGCATATAATTTCATTTTAAAGCCAATTTTTACATTGCCTTTATTTTGAATTTTTCCTCCTATTTTTTATTTGCAACATCCCACACTAGCATAAAATTAACACTTGGCTATTACACTTGATGAATTCATTAGTCACAAACTGTGTGTTCCAACAATATCACAGTGACATTAATGGGCAAATTGCAAAACTTGCTTTTAAGGCAAATTGAGCTTTTTTCGTTTACTTGTTGAACAGCAAAATCCCTGACTGAGCTAAATTACAAACAAAAGATGTTTGTTTGAAACACTGGAAGGAATTCTCTTCTGCTGTTTCCATCCCTTTGTTCCACCTTTAGTGTGGAAAAGCAGATCAGCTCCTGTGCTCATGTCTGGCAGTCAATAACCAGTATTCGAGTCTGTCTCATTTTTGGCAGTTTGTTGTTCACTTTACTGGCTGTGATTAAAGTAACAAGCAATCAAACAGTAACATAAGTACTGCAAATACTGAAATACACAACTTGTTAGGCAGCCTTTACAGACCTAAACATCCAAGTGCTTCTCACACACTTCAGGTACCTCCAGAAAGCAGCAAGTGTATTGCAAACTTTCAAGAGCTGGATTATTTAACTTCTCCATCCTAGTTATGCTGAGTTCATTCTAACCATCCTTTTTAGCAAAAAATGCATAATCCTCATATAAAAGTGTCACCATGCCAGATATTTCAGGGTAAGAGAAAAGTACAAAATAAATGACAGTGTTTTGTTTGATTCATCCTTTCCCCTTCTCTTTAAAAACTACTAATTCTTAAGACTTCTTAGTGTAAAATACTTATATATGACATACTTACACTCACACTACAAAAGGTTCTAGTACATTATTTAAAACACACTTAATTTACTCAAAAAAAAGAAAATATATTTATTAAAACATATTTTCAAACTTGAATTTAAAGTACCTGGGAATTAGACAAATTTTAACCACAGAAAGGAAAACTTAATAAACTTTTCTGAGACTCAGCATACTTGGTCCTGCAATTTCCCTGCAGCAAAGTACACACTGAGAATGAAAAACAGGGAATGTAAATTTATGAGTAACGCTTGTAACACAATGAGATACTCATTATTTTAATTTACAATATGCAAGCACATTTACAAAACAGTCTGCAAATTCTTTTCCAACTTCTCCAGAATAGAAGTGAAACCATATAAGCTATAATTTAAGCTATTATTTACTACATATACATTCTTGGTTAATTTTTAATATACTAAAGCATAATAAGTGTAGTAGCTTTGGCTCTAGTCAGCATAGGTCCCCATTTAGGCCTCAGTTTTCAGCAGGCCTCAAAGGACGTGACGCAGATTAGAGGGGACAGGTACCATCTGACTTAAGCAGCCAAAGAGGTATTTCATATCATCTGACATCATTAGGAAGCGTCGAGGAGTATAACAAGCCAGGGGGGAGGAGTTTCTGCCTTTTCGGTCCATGTTTGGGACCAGGAGGGTTCCTACTCCCTGACTGCTGATATCAGGCCCTGCTGCTGCTGGTCTGCGTGGCTGTTTACCTGGGGAAGTGAGCATATTCCTGTTGATTCCTTTTTCCCTCTTGCTGGGAGGTTTCCTTTGGGGAGGAAGTTTAGTTGGTTCAGAATTCTGCTTGTTAGCTGGGGCGACCTCGGTGAGCCTGTTGTTGTTTCCTGTCACTATGTGCTATTTCATAGTTGGCGTTAAGCTTTCCACTTCTCTATATAAATATAAGAACTTCACCATGTCCAAAGCCTCATTTCTGGTTTTTTCCCTCACTCTCCTTCTCTGGGAGTGGACCTTTTGACTGGGTACCAGGCAGTTGGCATTTTGCCAGCTTAAACTATAACAATAAGTAACAAAGAAAAAGCAAAGCGAACAACAAAGTAATACCACCTACATATTATGCTGGTTAACATTAATATCAATTCTTTCTACAGAGTAGATTTTCAGAAATCCCTCTGATAGCCTGACGTGATTTATTGTGGGTCAAACTACTTCAAAAGTAGCATAAGAATTTCTGCACACAATTTTTTTGTGTATTATTTACACGGATTTTTTTCTAATTCACCTTAAATATCACGGATTTACTGTCATGACACAGAGCCACAGTCTGGGACAGGCAAGAAAGGAACATAAAATAGAGTGTAGGGAACTTAAAGGGAACTTTATTTTCAAGTAAGAACAGCACTCAGATTGATCAGGAGAACAGTCTGTAACAATGAGTGACATCAACAGGACACACTCACCCTTAACAGAATACAGGATTTAAAAGCCCAGATTCACTTCTGAACTTGGCCAGACTGCCAGGAAAATCCACACAGTTCTAGGGGAAAATACCAAATATTCCACTGATTTATCCTTAAGATTTCTTTACTAAGTGATTCCACCTGTTTTGACATCCAGAAATGTATTTTCTCCTACAGAAATTTCAAAGTAAAAGGAGGGGTGGGGAAAAGAGATCTTAGAAGAGACCTTTAGTAGTTTCTGTGGGCATAGATCAGTTTTAATTTTGGGACAACACAAGGCATCCCAGTCTCTGCCACACTAACACAGCACATCCCACACAGCCTTGCTCTTGATTTCAGAACCACAGAAGTTCTGCCATCTTTCCATGGGCTACATCAGCAACAGAAGGCAGACAAGTCCTCCAATCATCCACAAGGAGGTTTTCAAGAATTCGACCCTAAGAAAGAGGCAGACAAAAAGAACCACGTTTGAAAGTACAAAAAACAAAAATTAATTCCTATGGTAAAGCTTAAGAATTTAGCTGCCAATCAGCCATTGAAAAGAGTCTGGGAAATAGTCTTATTAAACATTGGGATTAATGAACAGTTCAAATTGCACAGTCTAACAACATTTAAGTATTTCCACATCAAAAGTTTGATTTTTTTCTTAAAATAGCAAGGGAATGCATTTCCAGCCAGACACTTACAAAGCAAATCGGCTGTAAAAGAAAAAAACAAAATGAAGGTCCTTTGAATACAAATTTGCAGTAGATAAAACCCTAAATATAAAAATACGGTCATTAGTGGGTATGTGCTTTAATTAAATATTCATTTGACCAATTTCATCAAACTATTTCTGCAGGTGGGCTTTTCAAGATCCAGCTTAATAAAATCTCACTAAACACTCAGGCCATGATGAATAAAATACAAGTTACCGTTTCTCCAGCAGAACTTTGGGTCACCTGATCAGACATACCGTGAGATAACAAAAATGAAAAGATAAAAAATCCATCAGCCCCAGTACTGTAGAGAGAATTGTCCTCATGGACAAACAGATAAATCTAATCATCAAATTTTTGAGCACAAGTTTCAGGTGGAACAGTAAATACAGTCATTGTCCTCAAGAGGCTCGTTTTGTTTACTGTGTGTGACTAAGACTGTGCTGGGAGGAGACAAAGGTTTTCCCATCACATCTCTCATCTCTGGCAGGATGGGAGGGGAGAAAGGGGGACTCCAAGAGTAAACAGGGAGAGTGAACCTGGCCCACGCAGCTGAATTCCCACCCACCTCTCCCAGAGATTCAGGGCGTGGGCAGAAGGAGAAGGTGAGCAAAGAGCTGAGCTTTCATTGCCCAAATAGCAATTGCACAGTAACAACAGTATGCCAACAGCTTTGGGAAGAAAACTCTTTAAAAGCTCCACTTTCTGAGAAAACAACTGAATTCATGTGGAAATATGGACATAATGAACTCCCAGATGCTTCAGCAACATAGTCATGAATAAACTCAGGAGGGCTGAATAAGCATTTACACAAATGCAGTTTGAGTTCGCAAAATAGCAGGTCATACCAGATAAAAAAACCCCACAGGACGAAAACATTCCAGAGCTGCCCCTCATGTCTTTAAAGCCAAAGTGCAGGATAGGAAAAGCTGGCATGATCTGAAGAGAGATTTTCTTTGAAAAGCAATGAAAACCAAAACAGAACTCACACCAACTCACTGACTGGTGCCCCCAAAGAGCTGCACACAGTGCCCTTGCACACCTTGGGAAGTGTTAAAGAACATTTGGAAATGGACAACCTGAATCTCAACAAACTGATGGAATATCACACGTACAGCTGCATACTGGAAAGCAGTTAAATGGTAGTTATTGCTGACAGATGAGTGTCCAAGATTGTATGTGCCAAACAAACAGACTAAACATGGTGGCTGAAAATTATATCCTGTCAATAAAAAACACAGTTTAAAAAAAAAAGTGAGAGGTAGTGGAACTTTTCATAGTTGTTCTGTTTTATTCTTAGGTTCATAGAAAAAGTAACTGGAAGGGAGAGCTCAAAAGGTCACCTGGGTCACTCCTTTCCCAAGCCTGGCTCATCTGCCCTTCTCTCATTCCTCACAGAAATTGTCTGAAGTGGAGCTTAAGGTCTCAGGTAACACAGACTGTGTAGGATTTCCAGGCAGTGGATCCCTGAGTTTCTGTATCATTATGCTTACAAAAAAAAAAAGAATCTGCGGGTTTGATAGTAATAAGGTTCAACCTGCCTGACTCTTCCTTGCTTTCATCCAAGTTCATTATTTCTTGCACTCTCCGTCATGTCTTTACAAATACTTCTTGCACACCTGAAAGCTTTTACATCTACCCTCAGTAACCTTGTCTTCAGAATAAACTCTAATTAGTTCTCTTATTCTTCTTTCCAAGTCAGGTTTTCCAAGACTTACATCTACATGACAATTTAATAAAATTTAATTTATAATTTAATAGAATTGTTTATCTTGGTAAGAAATTCAGAATAAAAGGCAGTACCATGAAACAAAAAACAGTCTTGAAGGAATCCTAAAACAGCCCTACACCAAACACTTCAAAAAGCTCCATGTGAGAAATTAAAGGGTTTCTTTGGGCTCAATATTTTACCCAACCTTAAGATCATCACAGGTGAAGTAATACATCACAATTTCACCAGCAGCTTTCTCTGATAAAATTGTGAGCAACCATCACACTGATAAACACCCTCTTATTTGGATTGTCCACCTTCGCTTTTGCTGAAGTACTCACACTGATGGAAAACAAACACCTGTGAAGTTTGTCAGCAGTGCCCAACCCACTGCACTGCCCCAGCTCCCCCACCATGACTGGTGTGCAGCTCCCACCTCCCTCTCACTGCCCACATCAGTCTGTGGCACTTCACAGAACGACATTTCTTTAATTACAAATTCATTTCTGTCTCAACTTTAAGTATGCTGTATTACAAAAACACCTGACCCAAATAAAAGCTGAAAGCAGCTGTTTATTTTCCAAGATAAATCTTCCAGCCATCCATCATACAGAAATTTAAAAAGTTAATAAGTTTCTTTAAAGCAAAACTGCAATTTTTTTTTTTGGAGATTATTTCCAAACCTTAGGTCATCTATGTTGAATATCTGGTCTCTAAATAACATGTCTAATTATTGCCTGCTCTAGGTCAGAAAAAGACTTTACCAGCCAGACGTTTATTAAAAACAACTTGTTTTAACACCTCCATTGATTTCTCACCAATATTCAGCCTCACATTTTTGGACACTAACAGGTAATTTCAGAATGCAAAGCACACTAGTTATTTCTGGTTCTTTAAAAACAGACAAAAAAAATCTTGTACTCTTAAACTGAAAAGGAATACAAAGGAATTCTAAAGGCATTATCTTCATTTTGTCCCATACTATGACTTACAACACCACATTTCCAGATCACCAAGATTATCCCCTACTGATTCCAATGGAAGTAGAAGGAAGAAATAATATCCAGCTCTAGGGAGAACAAACCATTACAGCACCAGTGATATGTTTTAATACCAAACAGATGTTAACAATGTTTTATATTGCTTGGTGGGGTTTTGCTGGGCTGTAAAGCTGACTAAGACAAAGACAGAGGTGGTGGTTATTGCTTCACCTTACAGGTCTACATCCCCTTTGTAGTTCATCAACCATAGTCCAAATCCATTAAAATCACACAAAACTATCAGAAGGCTGGATAAATGTGACCATCACATTAAACTATAACCTGATCACCATCAGATACAATAGCTTTATATGACAAGTTGAATCCGGAGCAAAAATACTTCATGTCATCTTTAAATCACACATTTTCTGTCTGCTGTCCTGAAGCACAGAGATCTACACCTCAGGAAAGCAGCAACCACTTCAGCCAGGAGATCCAAGCCCTGCGATATCACACTGCTGTTTTAACACAAACTTTTAGAACATCTGAGGGTTCATCTGATTTTTTTTTCAGTAACCAGAAAAGAATCTAATCATTTCTAGCATCAACTCCTCCCCAAAAAAGCATTTCTTCCCCACAGAGGCACACACGTGCCTAAAGTGCATGCCCACAAACAATAATTTGCCTAAATATGATCCATAAGTAGAACTAAATGTAAAGGTTGTTTCAATGTTATAAAATCAAGTATGAACCTTATCCTTCAGAAGCAGGTAGAGGAGAGAACAAATTCCATTCCTCTTTCTCCTGAGCTCACTCAAACACTTAAAGCAAAAGTTACACTGCAATATTATGACTACTATAGCACAATTCTTAACCCAACTCCCAGGGATTCACAGACCCACATTGCAGGAAACACAGAGAACTGAAAACTGACAGTATTCTTTCGGTTCTTCTGCTTTTACACTGAAGTATATTACAGGGTTAACAAAGATGACTGAGTTCAGTCTTCGTTCTGTCACCTCTCCCCACACATCCTCCCCTAACTCCAAATTAAGAATATTTAAAAACAAAAGTTTGTGTTAATATGAAATTTTTTCTTTAACACCTAATTGTGAAGCACCTGATATAATATCTCATATTAAGCATGACTGTGTCAAAAATGTTTCATTATATTATTGAACTTATAACACGCGCATCTCCAAACAGTCCACATCATGAAGTCATTCTGTGTTTGGAAATCCAATACCCTGTGAAATACAATACATTGAGTAAAGCTAGAATAAGTGAATACAAATGATTAGCAGTTTTATTTCAAGCCTTGCAATAGCAAATCCACAGTCAAAAAGAAGAGTAAAATGGAATCACACCTACTTTGACCAACAGCAACCACACAAATAAGATCGTAATTTCACAGCCCCACCTGCACTATGATCTAAGTGACTCTACCACATCCTAGAATCATAGAATCGACTGGGTTGGAAAAGACCTCCAAGATAATCAAGTCCAACCCTTGGTCCAACTCCAGTCCACTTACTAGATCATGGCACTCAGTGCCAGATCCAATCTGTGTATAAAAACCTCCAGGGATGGGGAATCCACCCCCTCTCTGGGCAGCCCATTCCAATGCCTGAGCACTCTCTCTGCAAAGAAGTTTTTTCTGCTCTCCAACTTCAATTTCCCCTGGCAGAGCTTGAGCCCCCCGTGCCCCCTTGTCCTATTGCTGAGTGCCTGGGAGAAGAGACCAACCCCCACCTGGCCAGAACTTCCCTTCAGGCACTTCCAGACAGTGCTGAGGTCACCTCTCAGCCTCCTCTTCTCCAGCACAAACACCCCCAGCTCCCTCAGCCTCTCCCCACAGCACTTGTGCTCCAGTCCCTTCTCCAGCCTCGTTGCTCTTCTCTGGACCCGCTCCAGCACCTCAATATCCCTCCTGAACTGAGGGGCCCAGAACTGAACACAACACTCAAGGTAAGTGACTTACAAAATATCAGAGAACCATCACTAACAAGGGAAAAGCAATGCAAAGAATGAATAGGGAAAGCTGCTCACTGGAAAGGATGTATGTTGCACCAACTCTTGTTAATAATCGGATTTCCAGGCTCACTGAATTTTCTGTTCTGCCTCAACAGGTCTTAGCAAGCAATCCATCCCCACACCACATGGAAAGGAGTAGATGAAGACAGTCAAGTTTAGAGTTTTAGCACTAAAAGCACTTGGTGAAAAGATGCCAGATTTTTTCCCTGAAGAGGAAAAATCACACAAATTATCAGGTGACTACAGAGCTTGCTATTGGACACTTTTTGCTCTGAAGCAGCAGAAAAATCCATTGCAGATTCCACTCTTGAGCCTCTGTTGGGTACACAGACACTGATGAGTCTGAACCCTCTTTCTTATCAGTATGACAAAAAGAAAGGTAGATATTTTAGAGACTAGTCTATTATCATCACTTGACCTGCAGTCTCTGAGTCCCCAGAGCCCACAAAAGCCTCTCAGCACCACCAGCTCAGCACACCCACTGCACCTTTGCTGTGCTCCCAAGTGTCACTGCAGTTCATCTGCACCACACCTCAGGCTTGCAGAGAACTTCCAGTTCACTGTCACAGTTACTGAACTCCTCCTTGTGTGAATCCACCTTTGGTTTCTTGTTCCATGCTCTGACAGACTCTTAAGGGCACACTTCCCCCCAAACTGACCTAGTGACCAATGGAAATCTAATCTACAACAATGTTTTATAAGGCACTATAACCAGGCTCAATATACATTCTGCATAGACTAATCCCACACAGGATTTTACCACTTATTTCTGAAAACAGAAAACTTTCCAGACACTTTCTTGGATTGTACCAGGACGTCTGAAATTCAAACAATGGAAGCTTTGGGTCTGTCAATTCAAATTCCAGATTCTTGTTGGATCTGAGTTTTGCAATTGGCAACATGACAAATTGTTTTCCCACACAAGAACTGTGGCAGAAATTCCCTCTGATGTTTACTCAGCATAACCTTCCTGACTATTCAAGAGTCAGTGCTGAAGAGGGAAACCTTCATCATAAAGTGGAGAGGAGGCTCAGAGGTGACCTCAGCACTCTCTAGAACTACCTGAAGGGAAGTTCCAGCCAGGTGGGGGTTGGTCTCTTCTCCCAGGCACTCAGCAATAGGACAAGGGGGCACGGGGGGCTCAAGCTCTGCCAGGGGAAAGTGAAGTTGGAGAGCAGAAAAAAGTTCTTCACAGAGAGAGTGCTCAGGCATTGGAATGGGCTGCCCAGAGAGGTGGTGGATTCCCCATCCCTGGAGGTTTTTAAAGTGAGCTTGGCCGTGGCCCTGAGTGCCATGATCTGGTAAAGGGACTGGAGCTGGACCAAGGGTTGGACTTGATGATCTCAGAGGTCTTTTCCAATCCAATGGATTCTATGATTCTATGACTCTATGAAAGTGATCCCTGGGACACGTGAGTGCCAATGACCATGGATGTTTGTCTTGGACAACGCTCTTGGTTGAATGTAATGTTCTTTATTTTGGTAGCACAACTAAAGAGTGACAGGATGCTTGTTTATTCTGCTGACAAGCTGAACTCATGAAGCTTAAGAGCTAAACCCATTTGACAGGAAAATATTGCTGGAAACCACTTTCTTTGAGACATCACTTATTTGTGATGTATATACTACTTATTTTGTACATATACCAATTCCATTACTCATAATGGTTTGATGAAAGAACTGTGTTCTCCCTTAGAGAATGAGCATATACATAATAAAAGACAATTTCTTTGTTACTGTATAGTGATAGTTAATGTGCCAATATTTTATTTCACTTAAAAATTTAAATTGAATTTAGCTTTAATTTAATCTCAGGTCAACTGTCCCATCCAGAGGTATCTATCCAATTGCCAAAGAACTAAAGAAAAATGAAATGCTAAATTACAATCCACTGCCTTACCCTACTCTTTTTATGAGACCCATTTTTATTGTCAATCTTAACATCAAGGTGAACACCAATTTGAAAAGATACTGAATCAGGCTGCAAAGCGTGTAAAACCTTCATGGCAGTGAAACCAGTACAGCCATTAGCATAAAGAAAAAATTGATTATTTTGACAAGTATCTGGGCACAACACTATTTCTAAATTAAAATTTTACTGCAATCTCAAGCTGATGAAATATATAGCAATTTTTGCTATCAAAGTGCAACAAGTCAAAGCCAGAACTTTACAAACGCCTCTTACAAATCATATTAAAATTATCCTTATAATACCTATTGTTTACATCATAGATTTCATTTCAAGGCTCTAAATACATGGAAAAACTGTTAATAGCAAAAAAATGCTAATTTAAGAGAAAATCACATCACTGGACAGGTTCCTTACTGTCAGCCAACTTTTCAGGGTGATGGGGCAAATGAATATCTGCACTGCATATTTTTAGCCACTTTGTAGTTAATAGGCTGGTTTGGATGTTTTTACTGCATAGTCAATGGTTACTATTTGCAACAATAGTGACTGTCATTTTTAATTGGAATTGGGAAACAGCCTGCAAACATAAAAGACTTGCTATAGTTACAATAAATAACTGCAGGGTCATAAAAAGCCTCCAGAGCAACTGCACCAACACTGGCTTGGTGCACTTCAACACACACACAGAGTAACTTCTTCCAGAACTGTATCAACTTGGCCACTGCAAACTGTGACCAATTTTATACAAATTAGGAATTTAGGAAAGAATGCTGAAAATACAGTGGGCACACTCCAAGAAATTACTGCTTGCACCTCTAAAAAAGCCCCTTTTCGTGGGAAGAAAGATCACAGAACATCACAAATTCAGAGAGACCCTCCCAAGGACTATTGAAGCCCAACTCGTGAATGGAAAATGGTAACATGTTTTAGTAATTACAAGTTTGAAGCCAAATGATGAAATTAAGACAAGATCTTTCAGAATACAAAGTTACCCAAGTCTGAATTTTACAGTTAAGATCTACAAAAACCCCCTCACTCTTTATAAGACAAAGCTATTAAACATCATGAAGGAGAGGTACTCTGAGGAGGAGTTGAAAAATTGACACTGGGTATTCAAAAAATTACTGTTCGACATCCAGATCACTTCTACTTAAACATTTATTTCCAATTATGAACTTTAAAATTCAGAGTAAATAACGTTATGGAAATGGCTATCACCCAGAGAAGTGGCATCCTGAAAATGCCCCCAGTCCAGCCGAGAACATCACTCCCAAAACACACCTCAGAAAGGCACAGCATGGTGCTCTGCACATTTCAGCCTTACCTTCCAAGTGCCAGAATGCCATTGTCTCTTCTCAAAACACCAGACAATATTTTGTACCCTTTGCCCTTTGATATAATTTGAGGATCTCCAGCTGACAATACTCTGACTCATCAATATTATACAGATGGAAAAATGCCAACAAAATCAAAGCATGGGATAGACAAGAGCTGGCAACGAGTTGTTTATTGAGGCAGAAACAAATAGAGACACTGAAGAACTTCCAAGACTGTACTGATAATTCTCATTAGAACATGCTGCCCATATGTTGGGGAAGGGTCAGTTTAGCATATTACCTTGTGGACCTCTACACCCAGAAACCAGCCAGGGCCATCTTCAGGCTTGCTAAGAGGCTCTGTCTCACTCAAGATGGATCTGGACTACCACAATCTATGAAGCACCTCAAGACAGGCACTCAGCAATAGGACAAGGGGGCACGGGCTCAAGCTCCGCCAGGGGAAATTGAAGTTGGAGAGCAGAAAAAAAAATTCTTTGCAGAGAGAGTGCTCAGGCATTGGAATGGGCTGCCCAGAGAGGGGGTGGATTCACCATCCCTGGAGGTTTTTAAACTGAGACTGGCCGTGGCACTGAGTGCCATGATCTGGTAAAGGGACTGGAGTTGGACCAAGGGTTGGACTTGATGATCTGGGAGGTCTTTTCCAACCCAATGGATTCTATGATTCTGTGATTGTAAGACTAAACTGCTGTGCCTTTCCTGGCCCAGTTCAGACATTGCTCCATCTAGAAACACAACCAAAGGAACAGAAAATCTTATTGGCACTTCTGAGAAACTTGTAACTAGCAGGCAAAGACACCACCAATGGGCTCTAAATCAGAAAATTCTATGTATGCATTTAGGACACATTACTGTGAGGCAAAACACTATGAATCAAGCACAAACACCAACACAAATAATGTAGCACAGAAGGAAAGATGTAGTCAAGTACAGCACAAAAAGGCTTAAAATCAACTTCAAGCATCCAAAACTTAGAATGACATAAAAAAACTGCCCAAAATTTCTGCCATACTTATCTATGCATCTATTAATTTTGCTGTGCAATGCTAATTATCAACTTGAAACTATCTATTCCCTCAAGTTGTGCACTGTACTGTTAACTTCTTGTCCTCTCCAGGTTTATAGTGTTCCAGTCACAGCAGGAGCTGGCAATCCTTTCTGTACAAGCTCTTAGCACTTCCACAGGTGAAGTTCTCCCTTCATTAAGTGGGCAGAGATGCTCAAATTAAAAGCAAAGTGACCTAGTTCAAATTAAGTTTTATTCCAAGTAAGTATCAATAAGGTTCAGACATGCTGATACACAGCCAGGCTGTGGGTTTATTTTGATATGGTCACGTCAGGATCAAACAAGTTAAATCTTTAATTGTACCAACAGGGATGAACACACCTTGTTTCTGACATCCTCAAGTGTTTAACAATGTGGGGCTCAGAGTAATACAGTGTATCTTAAATAGATAAAAGGATTTTATCTGCTTAACTTTTATGTTGCAATGACTCTACCACAGTCTTGTCTTTCTTCAAGTTGACTTCCCAGGACGTACAAGTCTGTAAAATCCATTTCCTGTCCCACAGTTATTGAGTGGAATGGGAAATGGCAATTGTTTCTCCAGAGAATCTTTCCCAGATACTTTGACCTTAAAAGTAAACAGGATCTTTTCTTTCATTTCTGTGCCAGCCTTTGGAGAAACACCTCAACCTGTGCACAACAACCTGAGTGTGACAGATCTCTCTGCCTGTTTCTCACAGTCTGAACTCCACTGGTCAACTCTTCAATCACAGTGAAGGATATAAACCTTGTTTTTTGTATCTATTTGTACTAGAGGACCTGAGGAATGATATAACAACTACATTAGATCAAATTCACATCACTTATACCCACTATACTTATAAATACTTAGAATTATATAATCTTTAAATATCAACTTCTATCTCTACTTGTCTCTCACAGCACAACATAAAAAAGCACAAAAAAAGATATATACACATTTTACAGTTTAAGAGAAGATATAAGAAAATGTCATGCCATACTCTTTCTGGAGACATATCAAGAAGCAAAGCAGAGAAATTATGAAAGATCTACGTAAAAGGGCACGCAAAAGCTTTCAAACCATCATTACTTCCTTGCAAGACACAGGGAAGACATTCCAGTTTGCACAGTCATTACCAGATCACATTTTCACTGGTTAACTTTCCTCTGTCAAACCCAAGCACAGTGATCTCAGAAAGGTGGATAAACACCTTAAGAACACAGTGTAAGTTAAAATCACTTTCACAGAAACACCAGCTGATCTTTACTGTTCCAAGGGGAAACCGTCATGTAGTTGATGCTCTAAGATTTACCGAGATAACAAATGACATAATTGACTAGAGAGAGCATACACTGAGTTTCTCAAAGCTACAAGAACCTTCTCCACGCACACACTTCTTACTGAGAAATATAAACAGAAGCTGTTTGGATACAAAAACTTCTATTTATTATATTATTTATGTGCTAAGACATATTCCAGGCACTGTGTAGACAGAAAATACCACTGTATAAACAAATTTTACAAACTAAGCCGTATTGGCTTGTTCTCCAGATAAAGAAAAATATTCCTGTCAAACGGAAAATTGTTGAAGAAATTTGGTTTTAACACTACAGACCTTTTTTAGAATAAAATCGTGTTCTTTGAACAACAAAATAAAAGTATATTTTTGAAAGTGTCTATGGCTATTTCAACCATATAAAAAACCTCCCAGCAAACAGCCATTTTCAGTAACAAAATACTGACTCTGATGTCTATGAAGACAAAGATATGAGTAGATAAAGGAAGCAGAGTAACACCTGAAGGAAACTGCGGAAACCTAAAGGTGCAATTTGTACTTCAAACTATGACTTCCTAAATTTTTTAATCAAATTTAATATTTAACTGCTCTTCTCTGGCAACTGATTAAACTGATCAGTCCTTGGCAAGTCACAAACGATAAGCCTTACTGTGGCCTGTGATGAATAACCTGTACAGGCTGATAGTCTAATTCTTTTTAAACTGCCTCACACTTTTTCAGCAGTAAGATGTCCCCTCTACTCTACACAGCACCTTAAACCAGTTTACATAACTTGATATGATGTGCAAATTGGGCCAGAATCATCTCTCAAATACCTGAGAACATTTCAGACTTCACTTGGCATTGGAGAATTTCCATGACCACGCACAAAAGGAACGAGATAAATACTGTAAACTTTAATCCTGAAAACCCTGATTCACTTCAGCAGACCCAGCGAAATTATTCAGCTGTTTGAGGGAGAGCACAAACACAGCTGTTTGCACTGAAATTCTCAGTCTTGCATGTCTGGGGTCTACAATCTACAAATTCAATTGAGAACACCAGAGATTTTCCAATATCACTGTAAATAGTCTCGGAGGGTTGCTGCCTTTTTTCCAAGATCCTAAGATGCAGCTAAAACTACACTTCTGCCTGAATTCCAAGAGAACAGCTGAACAACTCAATAAAAGCCCATCTTTTGCTCCAAATTTTCAATCAGACATTGATAATCTGTCAATACTCAATATCAAGGTACTAACCAGCCAGCTGATACTCAGCCACCCTAAAACCTCCTAAATTAGCCACAACCATTGAAAATACCTCACCAGCGCTAAACCAGAATTGTTTTCTGGAAACACGTTATTATCGAATCACTAGTACTTTAATTTTTTAATGCTTTAGGACTTTGGGTGCAAATATTACATGAGTATCCACCATGTGTCCTGCTGTAAGGAAAAATATTGCTTGTCTCAAAATTTCACCAACAGATATTAAAGTACTTTAAAAAGGGATTACCATCCCACCTGTTTCATAGATGGAAAACAAAACCAGAAAGGTGAACTGACCTGCCCCTAATCCAATAGCAAAGCAAGAAAAACAGCATTTGTTCTGATTTCACTATTCCTATCCATGTGGTTGCACAACATCCTGTGCCTGAAATATCAGATATATTGCTCTTAAATGTGGTACATCCTAATAAAGTAGAATGATAAAACAAGTTCAAAATGCATTAAACAAGGAAATGAATTGTCACCATCAATAGCTATACTTGAGTTTTGCTCTAAATACGGAGGCTTTCTGCTACAATCTAAAATAGTAATCTTCATATAAAAAAGAATTTTCATCTGAAATAATAATCCATTATTGTGGAATAGCAACGTACCATTCCATACAAATGTCAACTCCAGCAATAGGAAAAAAAGCAAAATATTGTCCACTAACAGCAGCAATTGAATTAATTTTCCTCCTCTTCCTCCTCATTAGTGCAGAATACAACTAGCGAGGTTTTAACACTTTTCAAGAAATGACAACTTAAAACCAAAAATCAATAAAATATGTTGATCATTTCTGTTGTGAAAACAATTTGCAGCAACAGTGAATTATGTTGCTCTTGGGTCTATTATTTATCATTTCACCTTAGGTCCATAAGAGTACATTCCATTCACAGGTTTAACCTATTCTGATGGGCAGCAATAGTGGGTGCAGTCTCCTGAACAGGTATCTGATAACACCCTCTTAGAGCCCTTGACAAGGCAAAGTGTGGGGTTACGACCCACAAAAAGCTCAGAGTGTTTCCTAGCAAATCCACGGACACTTTAAAACTTGTAACACCACGTGTCTCAGCCATGCTGAACTACAAGTTCCCCCGCAGACTTCTCAGAAGACAAGTGTTTTCCCACCACAGTGTGGGGCAGGGAAGAAGGGAAACTGAAAACTTGAAAATATTTTACTAAGGATGTTTCTAAAGCATTGCCAAAACCCCAATACATTTTAACATCTATTACTACAGAGCTGAAGATACCTCATGTCCCCCAGATGTCTCTGCACTCTCACAGTGAGTACTTTTCACTATTATGATCCCTCTACGCTGGAAATTAAACCTGACCTTTCCCCTTTCTGTTTCCTAAGCATTCAAATAGCTAATCACTAATTAGTATCTCTGGTGGCTCTCTCAGAACATGAGAGTTTTATGTGCAGGCGTGACAATCCTTCCCATATCGCTCTGAGCTGATCAGCATAATCTGAAATTCTTCCCTGAAAAGCTCAGGGTAACACCGTATCCTCTCAACTCAAGGAAAACCAGGAATGTGGTCCAAGTCTCTCTGGCTGCAATCCAAACTCCCCCAATATTTACCAGCTAGAACACTAAGCTCTGGTTTTATTTCCTACTTCATAGGACCACGATTCTTTTAAGTTTTTTTAAAAAAATCCTAAATACACATTATAGCCATGCTTAAAAATAGGAATGCAATGCAATCTAAATAAATCAATATTATTGCATTCTGCAGTAACCTAAAATTCATTGACTCAGAATAGCAGAATTTACCTGATTTTATGCTGTCATTTGGCAAGGTAATAATGTATGCTGGGTTCTGCTTTTGTTTTGTTAGAGTAGGAGGATTATTTTAATATGGAGAGAATTGATTTTGTTCCTGTATGCATGAGCTGCTGTTGATATTCCCAACCAGAAAGACTCCTTTCTAGAATTATCATCAATATATATTACAAGAGAGTGTTTACTTCCACCTGCCTCTGTTCTAAAAGCCTCCTCAGTGTTAATTCCCAGAGCAAGGCTACAGGTCTCCTGCTCAGAATTTCTCTTCAGATTTTCTAATCCTTTTCTCCTTAATCTCCATTATACGAGAAGAAATCCACATATGCATGGTCTGTGAGGAGCTAAGTAACTTTACCTCTCACCATAGTTACCACATCTGATTTAACCACAGGCTCTGGACATTGAATCATTATCCTTTAAGATTCCAGATTTTATTTGTGTGTGCTTCGATACATTCATCAAGCACAAAATCCTAAAACCAGACTGATTTTAATATCCTTACTAGACAATTACGTTTCAGTTTATGCGACCATAAGAGAACACACCATCCACCTCTGCTATTTCTGTACTCTGTGTGTTGTTTTCCAGGATCTCAGAAGCTAAAATGTTTAAATGTGTTACTACGACTGTTATTGCAAAGGTTTCCTGTCTAATTCAATCCCTTGAATGATTCTGAAACAACCTTACATTCAGATTTTCATTAGTGTGCTCAACTATTCTATTAGACTTTTTTGTTTCTCATGGTAACCAATTTTATTTGACTTAGCAGAGGCTGTTCAAATATTTAAAGGCACTCCGAGATGGCAGGAGTTTATGTAGGAGCATACATGTTGTGTCACAGATATCCCTTTCCCTGCTCCTTTTTATTTATTTTTTTCCCCTTTCAGAAACAGTAGCGAACAAATGAGATCTCGACCTGCCACACTGCACCGGGAACGTGCTTGCTTCATCTGTTTATGTAAATATTCAAGTTACAATGGGCACATTTCGAAATTACAAGCTCGGTAGGTAAAACAGATGCTTCTTACGTTCCTTCATATGCCCTGAATCCCTCTGTCAGAATCGCCAGGCGCAACGCAAGAACTAAAGTATAAACATCTGCAACACCTCTCTGTTTTGTTAACATTCTTTCACACGTTTTCTTGCTAACTCCGAAAAGCATCGGCGGTGTGAAAAAAAAAAAAAAGAAAAAGAAAAAACCCAACAACAAACAGTGAAATTGGAAACATCTGCGAGATAGCGACGGAAAACGGAATGAAACATGAATAAACAAAAACATGGCGAAAGTGGCCTGGGGTTGTTACACTGTCAGATCATTTTTCCAAGCCCAACATCAAGGCTTTTGTTACAACCAAAGCGGTCATTTGCATGGAGAACCAACAGGGTTTCTTCTTCTTCAGCGTCTCCCCGGCCGTAACACACACACACACAGACACACATACACACACACACAGTCGCTTCTCTCCGCGCACACCGAGGCAAAAACCTCCCCCCGACACACCAACCCCGCGGCCGAAGGCGCTGCAGCCCCGCAAGGAGCCCCGCAACGCCCCGCACACCCCGCGCCTCGCCGGCATTCGGGCACAAAACCCAGAGACAAACCTTTGGAGCGCTGCCCCAGCCGGAGTTCTCTCCCTCTCTCCCTCTGCTCTGCTGTTGCTGACAAGATCAGGCTGAGATTAACAAGTCCATGCCACTCTGCCAGCGCCGCTGCTCCGGCGGCTGCACACGCCGGGGGCTCGCTAATGGCACCAAACTTTCGCAAAGTTAAAAATGGAATGAATCGGAGCGACGTGAAGCACAATGGCAGGGAAGCCAGAAAAACACTGCCTGGACAATTATTGCAGCAGCACGCAGGGCACTGCTCTGTAGTCAAGGCTGTGTCAGCACTTTCTTTCTAACCCCCTCCCACCCCCGTGTTCAGGGGGATGCAGCTCAGAAAGGGGGGGAAAAATTAAAATTGCTCATGGCCAAAAAAAACTACTCACAGGTAAATCCCCTCCACTTCACATTTTAAATCATCCATTTGGACCATTCAGAAAGTTACAGGAGTCCGTGCACTTTATCAGGAAGTCTCACATGTTTTTATCAACACTGCGAATTCCACCCCGTTTTCTAATATATAATCAATTTTATAAATAGCTTCGTATCTGAAACTCGGTTTGCACAAAACATGGGATAATTCGTAAATAATGTCTACACACACATATTGCCTGAAAGGCAGCAGATGGGTACCAGGGATATGAAATTGCTCCCACAGGTGACCCAGCACAGCCCCTCCTGAAGTCACAACCTTAATCCATTACGGTAATTTTGTAACCCCAGTTGCTGAGCGCATCTGCATTTTCCCAGGCTGAGTAGTGTCCTTATGATCATGCTAAAATAGGGAAACAAAGCGTTTGATCTGCATTTACTACTTTGCAATGATGCTCTAAACTGTGGCACATCAGGGCAATCGCGCCTGCTGTTGTTAATCGCAGGGTTTTGTTCGTGGGGGCTTTTTGTTTATTTGTTGGGGTTTTTACACTGTTGGCAATTTCCTCTCAAGATACAGAAATAAAAGCACCAACTCCTCCAGCCTTTTTACCTAAGCCAACACACTTGTCAGTTACAAGTTTGAAGTTACAATACAAGATGAAAAAAAACCAAAACAACAACAAACCACACTATACAGTCATACTACTACTTTATTTTAAAGTAAAAATACACCTTTACTGTAAAGACTGTGCAGCAGACTAAGCCTGCTGGGCAAGAAAACCAAAGCCTAAGTTTTGCCCCTTTTGACTGATATGGAATAGCCAAGACAAGAGGCAGCTCATTTAATCATTACAAAAATGAGTCAATCAACACTTGTGCAAAAAAAGGTGTCCCTCTGCTCTCTGTGAATTTCTGACTCCACAGAACTGTTCCACAAGTATGACTTAAAACCAAGTAACATCCATTAAAATCGAGCCATCCATTAAAAATGTTTGGTTGCTGTGAATACTTCCCCAACAGGAACTATCTCATCCTCATCTTCTAAAACTCCAAACAATTACTGAATGTATAATATTCATATAATCTGTGGGGGTTGGAACTAGATGATCTTTAAGGTCCCTTCCAACCTAACCCATTCCACAATTCCATGTATCTCAAAGTATCCGGTGTTGGTGCAGGTCATCTCATATTTCTGCCTTGCAAGGACAGCTGCTTGGCACGTTTTGAAGACAGGCTGCTTCGATATTAACACCTTGTTCTGTCAATGCTGTGCACAGCAGTTGTTAGAAAATACCAAAACTTCTCCCATTATTCAGAAAAAACATTATCACAGATTAATGGTAAGGTCCTAAATAATTCACAAATATCCAAACCCAACAGAAGAGTATAGTGAAGGCTCCATGATAAGATGGACAGTACAACCACCACTCATCTGAGAGCTCTTCTGAACAGTGGGACAACCTGTGCTGCCACCTGATCCAGCACAGGACGTCCCACCACTGCCTTTTGCCAGTCTTGTCTGCCAAAAGGAGGAATGATGGTGACACACACCCACTTCTGCCACCTGGCTCTGAGGTTGGAACAGCCACGAAGAGGAAACAGACGCAAGTGCAGTGAAATCTCAATCCACAGCAGTTTCCTTCAGCACGTGGAAGCAGAGCACGGAAGTTTCTGCTCTGCTCCACCAAATAACATGCAGAGTGTTTATGTTTTTCAAAGGTACATAATTTGCATGCAGTGTTTAATGGCAGACAGATGTTCATCTCCAACCACCAATCTGGAGCAAAGCAGAAGGCCATTGGAAACAAACGAAGGTTCTCCTGAAGGTCTGGAGTACTCTATACACACAGCTTACGTTTAACTAATTGTTAGCTCACATTAACAAGACACTAAAACAGGACAAACATCGACAGATTATGACTGAACTGGACAATGCCAAGAAATACAAAATGGAAGCTGATTTTTAATTTGCCTTTTATACCACCAGGGACATTGAAAACTAAAGAAGATACAGTACAAAAAACTCCTATTCAGATCGAAATTTGTACTTCCTATTTAAGAATAAAGCAGAAAGATCTAGAAGAACCCTAAAAGTAAAGGTGCTTTGGTAGTTAAACTAAATTTAATTAAATTAAGACTCTGCTTTATAACTTTGTATGGTAGGTTAAGCAGAAGACATATTAACCTAATATTAAAGAAAAAAGTACAACCTCTGTATATTAATAACCATATCCAGGAATAACAATAACCATAAATATTTTGTTAAATTTAATAGGAAAATACAGATTCTGACAACTTCACAAGATCATTAGCTTTGTTCTTATCTACACATTTATCACACCAAGATTTAAACTATAAATCAGCAGCTGCAGCCTAAAGCTGAAAACATGCCAGAAATATGCATAGGTTGTATCAATATTTGCACGTGGAGCCTTGAACATAAATTAGTTGACACTCAACACTTCAGCCTTCCTCTCTGAAGTTGCAATATTTAAAGGTTAAAGATTAGACATGCTCCCTCTTGTGTTAAACTAAGAATACACGAATACATGCTGTTTCCTCTGACATGATGGTTGCTTGGCCATCTGTTCCATTAAGCAACCCCTTTAACTTTGGCTCCTTATGTCTGACAAACCTTCACCAATAACCCCCCAGTCTAAAGACAGATACAGTGTGAGCACATAACCTGCATCCATAGAGCATATCTGTGTTGCACTAAAGTAGCTACTGTGTTATCAGAAAGGACCACGAAGAGATTGCACATAAACAAAACCTGTTGCAAATAAGTGTTTTGGATAAACACATACATGACTTGATAAATTAAATGGCAAGTCCCTATAAACATCACAGGCCTAAAGAGTTAAGGGATGCAAAGTTCAAGCTGTTCAGTAACATCAGTCATGTGGAATACTGAACAGCAAATTTCCTTCTAACTTATTAGCTTACAGGACACTTCAGAGAGACAGGAACAACAGGAATATTTTACAATGCCACATAATTACGCTTGTAAATACAGCAACAATTGAGCTAAGTTTTCAATCCTCCACCTGACAGGCTCAGGGTGAAGCATTCCCTGCACAGAACCTTAATGGAGGCAAAATCCTCCTTACACAAATCCCCTCGCAGAATCTGGCCCCAAGATCGTGTCTAGACACGAATGTTAATCCCAGGTGTAACTAACACAAATGCTTTTACTAATACACTTTTTAAACAAAGGCTTTGCACCTGGTGTGGGCTTGGCAAATTATGTTCAGGCATTTATTTCGTGATTACGGTCAGCACCAGGCTGAACGCTGGGGCAGCTATGAGTAAACACAATTAAACAGTTTGCAGTCCACAGCTGAAGAGAATCCAACACTTGACTACAGGACTTCACACATTTCCTTCCATTTACCACCAGCCCTTTGGGGTGGGCAGATGCTCTCGGTGCAAGGGGGTCCGTGCAAATCAGAAACAAACCCAGCAATTACTCTCAAGAAACATACTTGCTCTTTTCAAACCAGGAAAGTTACATGTTTTACTCTTCCTGGAAGTATTGGTGTCCAGTTTTTGTAAGCGTCTCCTGCAGATCATAAATAACATTGTAACTACGATGTTTAGAAGAGANGGGGGGGAAAAGGAGATTATTAACAGACTGAGGTTTCGGAGTCCCTTTGAAGCCTTACATTAGAGCAGCACACCACTCGAAGCGTACCTGTATGGCAACCACCTGCATCACCAAACTAAACTTTTGCCACGGACTTCAACGAGAGAGTAAAGTTTACATCACTTTATACATCACGCTTTGCTCATTACGCTGCAAACCTGTCGCGCTCCGAGGTGTGCCCAGGTGCTTTTCCTGCCTCTGAGGAGCTCAGACCACACACCGGGAAGCTCCGCGTGGGTCCTGCGAGGGACGAACCTCAATGCGCTGCCCTCCACGTGTTATCCAGGAATTAGCTCTATCCCAGCAGCCAGAGGATGGATACTCCAGGAGTGCCTGCACTCCCTCGGGCGCAGGAGCGGGAACAGCCAGCCAAGGACCAGGATCCCTTTTTATTTTCATGGAGACACCCACGCGCGCCCGACAGAGGAATCCCCGCCCGCGTAACACACCGGGGCTTTTCCCCTCGCACGGAGCACGGCGGGTCACGGGGATCCTCGGGGGGACCCGCAGCTCCCGGGGGAAATCCAGCCGGGAATGCCGAACAGCGGCGAAGGGAACACCGAACTCCGCAGGGCAGGCGGGCACGGGGACCCCACCGGCGGCTCTGCCTTGCCCTGCCCTGCCCTCCCCGCAGCCCGTCCCGCGCGGGACCGGCCCGGCTGCGGTGGGAGCTGCGTGCCCGCCCCGCGCCTCCGCTCACCGGGGGGAAAACTCCGCGCCGGCCCCGGGGGGAGCCGCAGGGAAAGGGAGGGGGCCTAGCGCTGCCTCCGCTATTTTAAATCCTCTTCCCGCCGCCTCCGCCGCGCCGGGTCCCGCTCGCTCCCTCCGCCCCGCGGAACTCGCGGGGGC
>VWZD01005480.1:56901-82609 GCA_013396695.1 Sakesphorus luctuosus | reverse complement strand
TGCAGTATATGTATTCCTCAAACAAGAGAATTTTGATATTCTAAATCTGGATTTGAACATATTGCCAAAATGTGATAGTCATCATGATAATTTTCTTGAACAATACTCCTTTCACATCTTCCATGGACTGCACATGGTTCCCATGGAATATTCTCTGACAGTTCATCCAGTTTGGAACTGGTTTGGGACCTTTATCTAAGAATAGATTTTAACTTGATATCTAGGGTTCTTCCAAGAAAAACAAAGCATGCATGTTAAAATCCTTCAGGCAGAGGAAGGAGTGGGAGCCCAGGCTGTCCATCTATTACATGAGCATCTTGCTGTTAGAGTGTTGGATAAAAGAAGGAAACTACAACACTCTGAAATAAATACATCCCCTGTTTTCCAAGATTCCACAACTAACTTTACAAACTAATAAGTACTCAACTCTTAAAAGAGAAAGACATTTCACTATACCCTTGAATAAGATACCACCCTGGAATAGGATATTAAGTTACCTAGTATTTCTTATTGGCAATCCCAAATAGCTTAAATCCTCTTCCTGACAATTCTGTTCTCCTTCTCTCATTCAGTTGTATAGTTTTTTTTAGACTCAACTACCAAGGCTCAAGAGCCTAGAACTGCTTATCTCAGCACTTAAATCTTTCTACAAATTCAAGATGAATAATATGACCTCAACACAGAGTTCGGGTGGAGACAGAAGCAGTCCACAGTACATTCCTCTCAGCTTCCTTTCTACCTCCCCTCCACAATAAAAATCTCCTAACATTGGAAAGAGTTAGTGTACCATTTACAACTAGTTTTGGCTAAAGGCACCATAGCTTCTCATTAGTGAGCAAACCCCAGCTTTTATATCTCAATATCTACATTTATATCTGAAATATACCACTAGTGGCAGCTCAGAGCAGAAAAATCCTCTATATATTAAGACCCCTAAACACATCCTATTTCATCCCTTTAAAAAGCACCATATATTGAACTTATCCTTCAGTGCTGTTAGATGTCATACAACGTTTGGGAAACTCCATGTTATATTCAGAGGTTACCTCTACAATATACAGTTACCAAAGAAAATACATTGAGAATTACAAAAGAGGGGTGAAAAACAGAAAATATTTTTGACATGCACAGCTGTAACTGTTCAACTTCTGCAGGGTCTGTGTTTAAAAACATGGATTTATGTGAAGTCAGGCATATGACAGACTTTTTATTTGATAACTAAAGTTAGCAAAGTGGGTTTTTTATTAGGTTGGGATTTTCCCGCGTAGAGAGGAAATGTGGACTTCAGTAAAGCATTTTCTATACTGCACTGAATAAATTATAGCTCAGAGTAGAGAAATGTCACTTGTTTCTAGAATTATAAAAAATGTGACTGCAGAAGACTAGTACTGATATTAGTCATAATTCTGTACGTTCTAATTAAAGTTTTCATTGGTGGTCTGGTGCAAAAAGTAGGAGTGTTCCATCTCTGATCTTGTGAGGTATCACTAGCACAGAGAAAGAGAGGCATGTATGTTGAAATACAAAACTGCAGAACACCAGACCCAGGAAGGACCCCTAGGATGATAAGACTTAATCCAGTCTGCAGACAGTGGCCCATCTCCTGACTTTGCATTTGACAAGATTTGGAGTTTCTGTGTATTCCCTGCCCTGTATCGAAACCTGTTTTGAAACATGCTATTGTATCCCTTCTGTTGTGTTCATGAATAATGGATTAGCTCTAGTTACCTGCTCTCCCAATGATTAACATATGGCAATCCCTTAGTTAACATGAACCATCCCCCATTTAGCATAATCCAGCCTCTTAATTATATTAACCTGTGACATACAAAGAGAAGCCAAAAATATGTTTCTCCATTGTTTTCTGCCTCTCAATACATCCTGATGAAATCTCTGTCAGCTCTTCTACAAAGACTTTCTCAAAGAAATGTTTCCTGCCAAAAATCCTGGTTTTGTCACTGGTTTCCAAACATCTGGACTCGACTACAAATGACTACGTGCCAAAAATCATGTACAGCTATCGAAAGAGCATTATAAAAACCTGACGATGAATTCAGAAATCGTGGGAACAAGAGGAAAGGAGAAAACTAGGGAACCTTGCCTGGTTTCTTCTGGCCTCTCCTCTTAGCTTGCCTCACTTTTTTCCAACACCACCAGCTTCTCATTGGCCAAGAGAGAGAGCCTGCCAGCCTGGAGAAAGACTGAGACTGTATGTGTGAGGTATATACTTTCACTGTATTTTTCTCCTAAAGGCTAAATAATGGCAGACCTTTTTTGCAGCTGAACCAGAAGCCAGCAGTAGTTTTTTCATGGTGGTAACTTTTCTCTGCTTGTAAAAGTACTCTTAAGCATTTTGACTAACTTTTCTTATTTTTCCTCTTTTTCTTTTGCATCTCAGTTTTTGGTATTTACAGATAACTTGTTTGAGTTTTAATTTTGCTCAAGGGAAATATTTGAACCTATAGTTCAATCTGCATCAAAATTAAGCAGATCTGAACATTACATAACCCTATATAACACTGAAAGTTTTTACAATAAATAGTCTTTGTTCTTCCCCCGAATGAAGTCCATGTTTTTTGACTGCATTGCATGTATGCATATACAGTAAGAAATGGGTGCTTTAAAAGCTGAAAAGTGTCTCACACAACTTGATTGTGTGTGGAAGGACATGTATTTACAGACTAATATTATTTTGCTGCATATGGTAAGATCAGAAATTGAAAATAATAGAATAAATATAAATAACTAAAAAAAATTATAAAATTAAATATAAGTATTAGACACCGGTGTATAGCAGCTGATATTAACATTGAGAGAAACAGCTTTGCATTCCAGAATGGTAAGGGAAAAAAAAAACAACAAAGAGTGACTTTGACCAAGAGGGGGAAAAAACCTATAAAGGAGTCTACACACTAAATTAGAAAAAAGTGTCTAGTCATCGCAACAGTGAGAGCTTAGAACAGCTTTCCAGTAGTGTTTGTGCAAGCAAGAGCTTATTAACATTTAGATGGTCCTGATGCAGTTTATGAGTAGACTTTTAAGACTGATAGACTGTGATTAAAAGCTTTCTAGCCTGAACTTTTTATCTTGCCTTGTGGAATCTGGAGTCTGAAGGCAAAAATTATACTGTTTAAGAAATAAAAGTTGTACATTCAGAAGTCACCTTCTCAAAAATGACTGCTTTTATTTCCACAGGCAATGTAAAATCCTTATTTGACAGAAAAGATTGAGATAAGTAGAAAGGACTTTGTCCAATCCAAGTGCAACAGTACTAGCATTCAGTCCATTGGCTACAAAAGGGTATGGCCTATATGCCCATGCTGGGTTGCAATTTCTAGGTAAATTTATAGAATGCTGATATTCAGCTATAAAAATGGGGAGACAGTTTCTCAGTGATGGGTTCAGAAATCTCAAACTGGCCTAATTTGGATTACATTATAGTTTCATGGGCTTTCCAAGGTTCCATTATCACAGACATTCAATGCAAAATTCTGAGGGAATTAAATGTTATACGGCAAATCCCCTTATTATGTTCCTGTGTAATCCTTTACAGGGGTCAAGTTTCAAAGTAGTACCATTAAACAAATCAAATTATATTCCTGAACTGCTGTGATATCACAAGAATTCATATTCAAGTGACACCAGGCCATGTATTTGTATCAGGTGTTAGTCTACATTAGAAAAGAACAAATATGAAAGGAAAATCTATTGTGGACTGAATACAATAGTGCAGCAAAAATAAGCCATAGCTTAGAAAGCATTTGATATTTTTATTAAAAGTGTAAGGTGTGAGAAATAGTTACAGTTAGACCTGAGGAAGATTTCAAATTATCACTTAAGATACATAGATGGTGATGGACTGCAAATAGTATGGGTAATAGCACTGTGCAGAATTTTTTAAAAATAATTTTCATAGCTAATATATTTTTCGTGTAATAATAGAATATATATTGAAACGAAGTCTGCTTTCCACTCTGATATCATGAAGTAACTAATTCTGTTTGAGTAATTTGGGATTCTACTACCATAAAAGAGATGTAAAAAATTAATCAGGACCATTATATTTTCTGTCAGTAAACCAAATATACAGTTGGATTTTCTTGTGAGAATTCCGCTATTATTAAAAAAACCCCAAAAACATAAAAACAAAAAACCCAATGAACCCACTCCCCTCCCAAAACACCCACCATCCCAACATATAACTAACTACAGATATTTACCAAAATCTTTTGGCATCTCTTCATTCTCTTTCTATTCAGTCTGTTTACAGACATAAAACCTCAAAATTAAATGCATTGATTGTTTTAGTCAGTTGACTGTATTCTTACATTCCTGAATTAGTGTTCCAGTAGTCAAGGTGCTTAAAGACTTCTGAGATTTTAGATAGTTTACACCAAAAAGAGAACATGTGAAACAACAAAGCAGTGAAGATAAAAGTAGAAATAAGTAATCAGATTCATTCTTAAATGTAATTCATATGAAAGTCTGGGTAGATCACTGTTGTATGTTTAAAATCCATGGAGTAGCTATTTTATGTCTCTTAGAAAATTGCGAGGACTCTTCTTTTTCATTTTTGTCAGTATCAGAATGTTCCAGAGCTAACCAGAACTTTACTTAGGTACAGAAATAGGATTTTATGCTTTGTAAAAGGAATGTATCAGTCAGTTATTTTATTGCAGCAGCATTGTACTATGCACTGCCAAAACACAGTAGGACACAAACCTTACATCTAAATACCTCTTGGGCTATACAGGCTAGAAAAATGAAAAGCATAAGATCAACAGCACTGAAAAGGTAAATGATTTGCCCACACAAGTCAGGACCGTGGTAGAAGATTTGAAAAAAAACAAACAGAAAAACAAGTGTCCCTGAGGGTCCCTGAGACTGCGGGACCTGCTCTGTCTCTTTCTTCTGCTCATTCCTCTCAGCAAACCCACCAGATCTGTGGGCACCTTCCAGTAGCCATGGATTCTGACTACAGTTCACAGCTCTTCAATGTTCCTTCAAAATTTCTTTCTCCAGAATACAGTTTCTTCTCCTAATATTTTTTTTGTTCAGTCATTTCTGTGCTAGGATAAACTTTTTACTTCTGTTAGGAACAATAAAAAGGATAAAAGATACCAAGTCTCCTTGATCCTGCAGTGTTTTGCTCAGTAGGGCAATCCTTTAATTTAACCTCCACACTTCCAATTCTTCAGAGGAAACAGCTATTTTCAAATCCATATTGTAAACTCATGCTCACATAGGAAGCCAGTCCCACTCCTCCAGTGTTTACTGCTTCAAGTGCATTGAGACAGATTTGGATTCATGAGCGCACAGGTTAGACCTCTTGCAGTATGTAGCTGTCTTTGTGCTTGGCAATGTCAGGAGGATGGTGCTATCTAACTCTTTTCAGGCTTTTTTTTTTTTTTTAACTGGACATAATCTTGCCTACCTGAGTCTTTAAATTCTGTTTCTTTTTTTTTTCCTCATTTTTAATGAATTTTTGTGTCAGTGTTTTCTCTCCAGATCCTAGGTTTTTTAGACACCAGCTATTACTACCTCAATTATTTCATGTCCCTCTTTGCTTGCATGGTCTTCACCTACAAACATCTATATAAGTACTGAAGGGATGATGTCAAGAGGATGGAGCTGGGTTCTTCTTGGTGGTGCCAAGCAATAGGATGAGAGGCAACATGAAGAAACTGGTGCACAAGAAGTTCCACATGAGTATAAGGAAGAATTTCTTTAATATGTGGGTGACCATACACTGGAATAGGTTGCCCAGAGTGGTTGTGGAGTGTTTCTCCCTGGAGATATTCCAGAACCATCTGGTTGCAATCCTGTGCAATGTGCTCTAGAATGGTCCTACTTGAGCAGGGAAGTTGGGCCAGATGACTCACTGTGTTCCTTTCCAACCTTCACCATTATGCAATTCTATGGAACTCTTACAAGACAGTATTACTCTTCAGAAAGGCTAAATGAAGGTTGCATAGTTGTGTCACACATAACTAGGCTACGTGTCACACTCAGGGGTTGCACAGCAAACCTAAGGATCCTTATTTCACTGACTATAGGAAAGATTTATCCCATCTACCTTTAGCCAAGTAAATCTGAAGATCCATTACATGGAGTCTGACATCCCACCTTTAAGGGGAAGGAAGCATCTGTGATTCATAAATGCTCATGGTCGAAAGGAACAACAAAAGTCAGAGGATCCACAAACAATCAGGAAGGAAGGACGGAAGGAAGAAAGGAAGGATCACCAGTCCTGGTTTTCGTGTCAGTCCAGCTGATGTCAGTCCTCGTTTCAGCACCAATCCAGCTGCATTAATCTGGTTGATGGGATGTCCATGGTCCTGGGAGTGCTGCCCAGTCTTGGTTGGGTGTTCTTTTATGGATTGGTTCCTCCACCTTGAAGACAGGTTGTCTCACATTCTAAGCAAATTAGTTACCATCTACAGTCCATTCTTTTCAGACCTTTCTGGAAAGGGTTTGAGGGGGTCTTGTGTGGTCTTGATCCACTGCAACAGTTCAAGTCCACTTCTTGGCCTAATTCCAGCACTCATGCTGTTTTGGTTTNGACCTCCATTAAAAAAAAAATGTGTTTTTTTTTTTTGTTTTTTTTGTTTGTTTGTTTTTTTTTTTTTTTTGTTTTGGTTTTGTTGTTTTGTGTTTTTTTTGTATTTTGTTGTGCCTCCATGGACTAGAACAAAGATGTTTGTCCCAGAAAAGTGCTGCCCTACATCCTCATGGCTCTCCTTCTCCAGCCACATCTTGTTCTTTCTCACAGCATATTAATATTGACAGTCCTAGGTTATTACTAACAATTCTTGCCTGTTATTGCCGACAGTCCTTGGTTGACTCTACAGCCATCTGTGTAGCAGTGTTTGAGATGTATTCTCCAGCCACTTTTCTTCTGGAGTGAGAAACTCCATGTAGAATCCCAGAAGAAAAGAGGCACCCTATTGAAATTAATTCATCAGATCTTAAGATGCATTTCCAAGCAAGGTGGAATGAATCCTTTATCATTGTACTGTTTTCAAAAAGAGTCCAAGTTACTAGTTTTGGCCAAAAATCTACATGTATAGGGGCTGGAGCAAAGATGTTCGTTGCCGCTGTACCTGATCAAAAAGATTTTGGTTTTGTTATACGGAAATTAAAATCCAGCAAAATGAAACCAGCTGCATTACTACTGTGATAATTTGAAATGTAACAACTTATAAAAGCTTTTCTATAAAATAAACCAAGAATCCAGCTTTCAATTAGCTCTGAATACCCCTTTTCCCTCCTTTCTCTCATGCTACAGATCTGCTTTTCCTAATAGAGTTTTCAAAAAAATTAAATCAACTATCTTGCTTAATCTATATTCATTTATATGATGTTTAGGAAAGAACAGGCCAATAATTTTTCTGAACATAAAACTGGATGACTGAATGACAAGTGAAGAATTAAATCAACAGATTGAAAAGTGTTTGTATGCCATCTCATTTACTCCAAAGAGCTAATTGAATCAAAAGAACCTCTATAAAAAGAGCATTTATAAAGTTGTTCAATAGGTGTTATTTCAAATCCAGGATTAATTATTTGAACTGGATTAGAAAGACTCCTTTTGCAAATAGATGTCATTCATTTCTCAAAATTTGATTTATTTTCAGGGGATAACTAATCAAAAGTAAAGAATCACTCTTTACACTGCAGGCCAAAACAAAAATCCTCTAAAACATATTCAGAAAGAAATTACTCCTGACAACAATGCAGAGTTTAACAAATACATATAGTGGTTTATATATGGTTTTCATTTATATATATCATGGTGCTGCAATATGCCCTGTCCTGTAGAGACCTGAGTTCATGGTCAAACAGGAATTTTGCTTTGTAGGCCAAGTGAGGCTGTGAAACTGTTGAGATCTAATGAATACATTTTCCTCTGGGAGGTTTCTGTTTATGTGCAGATGTCTATCACCCACTGTGAGTCAATTCAGAGTGACATTAAGCAGTAACTTCACATCACAGAAGCTTTCTGCTCCTTTGTGAGCACTGGTGGCAGAGCATTGTGAAGGAGGTATCATCTCACTACATTACAGGATGTTAAAAGTGTTGTTATTTGGAGTTTTTTTGTCTGTTTGTTTGTTGTTGTGGTTTATTTTAAGAAGAATAATTGCATATATCAGTAATCAAAAGAAACAAATAATACATGGAAATTACTTAGACATGGAAAAAATCCCCATTTAGTACTTCAATATACATTTCTCATGTTTCTAAAATGTGGAAATCACCTATACTTTGTGGTACAGCAATCTCTAAATAAGGTTTCCATAGAAAAAAGTGTTACAAATTTAGTCAAGCAAAGTCTGCTGCAAGTATTGTAGTGTGGTATAGCAAGTTATTCTCAGCATCTGTTTAATAGTTCTCCTCAAAGATGATAATCAACCAGGTTCAAAAAATTAAGTTTTGATCTAATGGAATTGCTTAACTCTGCATCACATTCCAAAAATGCTGGTAGTCTAAGATACCATCTGTGTTATGAGGCTTTGTACTACAGCAAAAACTAATAGAGCCCTAATATAGCATTAATGAGCTAACTTAGCATACTTTTCAATGCCTTTGAACCTATTTGCTACTGTGAAATCCTATTGACTTCCCATTTTCCTGTCTAGCCCTCTTCTCCTTAAACATGAAGCTACTCCTACAATTCCTGAACAGACCATAACTAAGCATAGGCAAGGGCTATGTCCATGTCAACACCTGGTTAACACACTAGCAAACAGATATACAGCCCAATTTATTTCCTTGTTCTGGGATGGTTTATTTATCTATTTTAGACAAGTAAACTTTGATTTCGGTCTCTTAGCATCCTTTTTCTCACTGTATGCCCTTCTTCCCCATTCTCTTCTCAGCTGTTCACTCCCTGTACAGCAGAATCAACCCTACCTTTTTCAGAGCATATGTCCCAAAAACTTTGTCCAAATGGGCTAAAAAGATGTAGCCCTTTGTTCTGATTTTGTCTGTCTATTTTTAGTTCTTTCTCTAAAACGACTTAGCTGTAAAAAGAACAACTGGCCTATTCATCCAAAGGGTTTGCTCTGTGTGGTCTCAGTCTGCAGCTCAATTACATTTTAAGAAAGATCAGAGTCCCAGGAAATCCCATGCTTCTGTGCTTTCTGTGCTTAAGACATTTTGTCAGCCATCCTACCCCCAGGCCTTTCTTCTTTTCTTCCTGCACTGCTCAAGTGCATGTGCCATCCTCTGACAGACAGGCTAGGTTGGGAATGGTGGCTGGAATGGAAAGGAGAGCCTCAGAACAACCAGTTATGTTTCAAAACAAATAGCTCTTGGATCCAGTGAACTCTAATCCAATAACATATTTTTCAGATTTTTAAAATGCTAAAAAATTACTCTGGAGGTTTTGCCTTCACCAACCTCACCTCTATATGCCAAGTGATATAATAAATCCCACTAAAACATTTACCTGAGAGACTAGTTAAGTTTCAATAGGAATATTGCTAACTAAAGGTAGTTGTCCTACTTTGCTGGCTGTGACCCACCCACTACTACTAACGATAACACCTCTTGGTAAAAGGGTGAAAAATAATTGTTCTTTGTAGGTTTCATTTCACATGTTTCCAGAGTTTACTCCATAAAAGGGAATTTAAATCTCTTTTCAGAGCTTAACTTTTGCTGGAGACCTGCCCTAACTTACGTATTACACTCTTATTTTTAAAGCAGCTGAACTAGGAGGTGATACAGTAAGTTCCAATCTAGCTCTTTAAATAGAAACTAAATTGTAGAGTATCGTGGTTGCCTGAGGCTACTGTGCAAAAGAGGTAAGCAGGAGACTGAAGAAGAGGCCTGGGATTTGGATGACTTTGCTTTAAAAAGTCTCTGTCTATTACACTGTAACATGTTTTGAAACAATTGAAAGAAATTATGTTTTTATCTCTTCTATGTATTTCCCTGTTTATTTTCCAAAACACTCAGAAGAAATACATCCTGAGATTGGCATTATGTGGTAGGGAAATTTCATTTCTCCTGCGTTCCCTGGAAGAATAAAATTTAATTTCTGGGTTTAATTTCATGCCTATGGTTTATATGCTGCATTTTCCATCAGAGGTGTTGCTATGGGCATGAATCTGCAAGGGTCTTTTAAAATCTTGGACTTTAGCAACTGCCTCTTGGCAAGCATTCACATAAGTTTCAGGAGACCAAGCTCCAGTTCCCATGTTGCTGGTTTTTTGGATAAACTTGATCAACTCACTACACCTCTATCTGTGCCCTAATTCCAAAGAGCTGTGAAGAGAAGATGGTCATGCCAAACCTCAATTGTAGAAGAGGCTGAAACAATAGCAGGTAAATATGTTTGTTAAGATACCTTAATACTCGACTAGATATAGCTTTGGCCTGGATAACAGATTACTAAAGTGTCTCCCCTCCTAAGAGAAAGGGATTCAATTTTTTCTTCTGTTTCGTCTGTGATTCAAAAACTCAACTAAGCACAAAGAATGATCAGGTGTGCACTGACCAAACCAAACAAAACCATGAGTGTTTTCAGCTGCTTAAAGTATCACTATCAAAGGTTTTGACAAAAAGCAGGTTTTAGTGTGAATTTATGACTTTAACAGAGTTTGATGTCAAGGTTAACTCTACTACGTGCAACATAGATGAAGCATACATAGGAAAATTGGATTAGAATAATTTTATCATTATTTACACAGAGACTTGAGATGCAAAGGGGTAAGGGTGCAAAGGATATGGATGCGAAAAGGTAAGGGTCTAAGATGATTTAGCAACATTTAATCATTGACTCATTCAATATTTATAAAGTGATGCAATAAAATTTACTACAGTTATAAGAGACTTAATTATAGATTCATGATAACAACATTCATACCATAATCAATCATTATTTTAAATGTTTCAGAAATTAGTTTTTCAAACTAATCCTCTTGATTTTCACATTAACTGAATAAAATTATGATTATGATATTTTTATAAAGGTCTCAGTTAAATTCATCTCTTTCCAGTTTTAATATAGTAGAGGCAACCATCTCATGACCCAAGTTCTGGCTTCTCACATAGTGGCAGTCAACATTCTGAGAGTAGTGGACTTCTCTTGTGTTGTGGTTTAACTGCAGAAGACAACCAAGTACCATGCAGCCACATGCTCACTCCCCCACCACTGTGATGGGAGAGAGAATCAGAAAAGTAAAAGTGAGAAAATTTGTGGGTTGAGATGAAGACAGTTTATTGGAGAAAGCAAAAGCTGCACATGCAAGCAAAGTAAACCAAAGAATTCATTCACCACTTCCCACAAGCAGGCAAATGTTCAGTCATCCTCAGGAAAGTGGGGCTTTATCATGCATAACAAAGACAAATGCCATCACTCTAAATATATTCCCTCCTCTTCCCCTAGGTTTTATTTGCTGGAGATGATATGGGACATCCATTTGGTCAGTTGGAGTCTTTTGTATTTCCTCCCAAGTTCTTGTGCACAGCCAGCCTAGTCCCTGCTAGGGTGTTGTGAGAAGCAGAAGAGGCCTTGAGTGTATGTAAGTGCTGCTCAGCAGTCACAAGAACATCCCTGTGTTACCAACACTGTTTCCAGAACATATCCAAAACATGGCCCCATATCAGCTACTATGAAAAAAAATCAACTCTACCCTAGCCAAAACCAGCATATCTTGAAAGTCTGTATTTTCTGGACTTAAAATGCAAAAAGGACCCCATAAATAAGAACAAAACTTCAATTAAAACAATATCTGCAAACCAGAAAACAAGAAACAATAGCTTTGAAGCATATAAGCTTCTTTACTTCTCTCAGCAAAGGGCTAATTTGGGAAAAGATGTATGTTTATTCAAGCTTGTCACTGGTCACCACAGCATTGCTTCACCTGAAAAGAGACTGCATATATTCTGAGCCATTTATAATTCTCCTCTAGGCATGGCAAAGCATGCAAATAGTCTTTACCTGAAATAAACAAAGCTTTCCTCTTTGCCCTGGCATATTCAGGAGAGCAATTATTTAGCACTTCAATCAAATATAGGAAATGTGAGCATTCTGTGCACTTGTTGCTATGTAAGAAAAAAAAAGAAATAAAGGGAGAAAAAACCAAACCAAACAATTAATAATACTAAGCTTCCTCCTTTTAGATAGAAAATACAAAAGGGAGATAAATCTAAGGGAGAGTCTTAGATTGCTTTATATTTTGAAGTAATTATTGCCCTGCAACCACACACGTAGCCTGTAACAACACAGTTGAGTGTCTATTATATTCTCTTTGCAAATTGCTGATCCATTGCAGATAAGCAGGCTTTTATTCAGGGTCAATCCCCTTGATTTTGATGTGATCTTAAAAATGTTTTCTCTTTGGGATTTTCTTTCACTGATTTTGTCTGAACTCCCTGACCATATTGTGTAAGAGAATTCTGGACCTGTGTAGGATACACTGACAGTAGCTGATAAACCATCAGCCTCCTGTCCTTAACATGACCAAGGTATTTTCTTTGCATAGTATTAGCCGTAACATTTTTTTTATACTGTTTCATGATTGTAAGAAAGGACAGTTAACATATCAAGCATCAATTCCTTAACATTCATTTGATGAGGATCTGATTTCCCTAATGTAACTTAGTCCTCTCAAGTTGCAACCAAGTTTTCACTAGGTCAAGGAGTTTCCTTGTGAAAGAAATCTTATTATAACTGTACCTTTGGATATCTAGACAGTGTTTTATCATGATCAGTTTAGTAATGTGAATGCATATAGGACACTCATGATAAAAGAAATGGTTGAAAGAAAGAATGCTTGCAACTAGCTCCACATGACCTTGAAAATGGAAGATCACAAAGAATTCAAATATATGATGCAACATAGAAATGATTTAAAATACTCTTAAAAGAAACAGCTGTAGCAAGATGAGAAGAAAACAGATAATTGACACCAGATGTCCCTCTCAGACAGTGATGAAAGAGTAATTACAGAGGGAGAGAGAGCATCCTGCAGAGAGCAGATGAGCTTTACCAGCAGCTCTACAAGAATGCATAGAGACAAACATGACAAGTTTCACCACCTCCTATGACATAAAGAAACAAGAAGAAAAAATCTTACCTTATGCTCTCAAAAGAAGGATAAAGTCATGAAACCTTTAAGAGGAAAAATACCTGGAACAGATGGCATCACTAGTAATATCATAAAAGTTGGAGGGAAATCAGTAACCCAGCCAGAAAAGCTAATCAACTTGAACTATAGTGAATGAAGTGTCAAAGGACTGGAATTATATTATATTCTCTCTCTTCTGCATTGCAAAATTGCCAAAGGTGCTAAGAGACATACAGCCTTCTTATAGACTTCCAGCCATTTCTTATATTGTTGAGCACATTAGCTGAGCAATTGACTTTTGTAACAGCTACAGTTCAACTACCCCAAAATAGATAAGAATATTTAATAAAGCCTATTTCATATTCATGCAACTACTAAATGCACATCATTTCATGAGATAGATAAAGACTCTGTCAGACTCTGTCTACATGCCTAAGTAATGATATAGCAGTGTGTGAAAAATAAATTCCTTCAAATCAAACCCCAACAAAATGACTCAGTGCTCTACACACGCTCCCTAGGGAGGGGAGGAGAGGGATCATGGACTATATGTGACAGATGTTAGTCACAGTGCTTAAAGCTCTACTGGGAAGCAATTACACTACAATGATGAGGGTTACTTGAGAATCTATACAGAGATAAAAATTATGACCAAAAACTAACCTCTGAATATGCCTACATCCCCATTCTGTATAAATTTTAATATTGGTAAGAATATTTTCAATCTATAACAGACATTTCCAAAATGTAAACCTAATATTTTTTTAAAGAATTTTTAAGTAACTTTAAATAAAGTGTTCAGAACCAGTCTGATCAGATTTGGTCAGTACCTGAACTTATATTAAGATCCTTAATTGCTATTCATTTAACAAGATGTGTCTTTACTAAACTCATCTGTATTTTAGAGTTGTTGAATAATACTGCTTCTCTTGGTTATATGAATATAGCTTGTATTACTTTTTGATACTAAAGAAATCAGCTTTTAAATTACCTTTTACTATACGCATTTTTGCCTAATTTTGTTCTAAATTGCTAATGCTATAGTAGTCAAAGAGAACAACAAATTGATTTGTTGTTCTAAAAACAAAATTAGTTTGGAGTAACATTTTCATGACAAAGGTGCTCTTCTATTTCCTGTGGAATGTTTTAGCTATTTTTTTTTCTTATAAGCTAATGTAAGTTGGTACACAAAAGGTAAAAGAGTGCTAGAGATTTTTGTTACTCTGTCAAAATACTTCCTGATAAAGTAATTAGATAGCTCATTATTAACATTCTTTTTCTAAGGTACTGTTATTATTTGGTAAGAATATTGATGGGACAGTGAGTGAAGAATTTAACTTCCTAGCAGATTAGAAATATGGGAACTTTTTCCTCATGAGACAGTAGAAATATTATAAAATGGCTTGAAGGAATTATTCAGTCATCCCTAAGAATGCATTTATGATTTAATAATAAAATAATTGTGTTCAGAAACAAATCTTCATTGGCTGGAGAGTGCCTTATCAGTACAGATAGTATCTTTGTTGATAGATCAAGGCATAATTATATCTATTCAATGAACTTTGGATTAGAGCCTTGGTGAAGTATGCTGGTTCTTGTTATATCTTCTTTTAAAAAGCATTGGTAAAGTAATTTGGATGTCAGTCTTTCTTGAACACTTGATGCAAAATATATGCAAAAAAAGGCAGTTCTACACTCAAAAAAAGCTTGACATTATTGGTGTATGCATGGTTTCCAGCAGTGGAATTTTCAGATGCAAAATTAAAAATCTACAAAATACATTCGCAATGAAGGCATGAATGTTCCACACAGGGAGCTCATGCTCTTGAATAGCACCACTGAGTGTACTCCATCAAGACAACTGGCAGTCCAAACAAAGAACATTATCAAACATATGTGAAATTATAATTATACAACTGTCATTAGTCAAATCAGCAGCTGGTAGAAGAAAACTCTAAGTGACAGATGGAAACTTTCTTTTTCTTTTCCTTTTCCCTTCTCTGTTTCCTTTTCCCTCCCTCTCTTTTCTGAGAAGAGACCTTTTTAAACTGGAACTTCCTGGGAAAGTGGGGCAATAAAAATAAAGATTAATCATTTTCTCTTGAATTGTGTTCAGCAATGCTTTGTGAATTTGTCCAAAACAGTTAAATGAACAATGTCGTCTTCTGGTGGACTCTGTTTTGTTCTGTTGAGAATAAATACGCATTAAATCATTCCATATCTGGTTTTGTTTGGAGAAAGACAACGAACTGTAGAAGTAAAACCGAGCAACATTTTTTAGAATAGTTTTTATGAAAGGGACTAAAGTCCTTCTGAAGTAAAAATCTCTGTTTAGACAACTTCCTAGCTAGCATACAATGTATATTTTCCTTTTAAGCGTATAATTTATTCCACTGTAATGACAGTTTCAATGGGACCCTTTTTATTTAAGCACAAGTTTAAGTGCTTTGACAGATCAGGGCCTCATAATATTACTGGGGTTTTTAGTTACCAAAATAGGTGAGAGAAACCATGAGACCTGACTGAATCATTTCCAGAAAATCATAAAAATATAAAGCAAACCTTTTCAAAGTTTGGTGTTCCCAAAAGGATTGAAACAGAAATATCAAAACCATTTTTGAAATTTTGTTCTTGGCACATTCTTGATCCAGCTGCACTGCAAACTATCAGATTTCCAAGAATCCAAAAGAAAAAAAAAAGACATTCAAAATGTCTGAGGGTTTTTATAGTATGTGCTCCATTTTCCAAAAACAATAATCTGCACACAGGTTCCAACAGACTTTAAAAATTTCTCTGTACTAAAACTAAAAACTTCATCTGTTAATTATCAGAACTTACACCTAGTGTTTGAACTTGTTTTCTTCATTACAAAAATCAGTATCAACAGTGATTAGCAGTATAAACTAGATTTCTAGGATTCTGCCCTGATCTATGATAGTCATTTCTGTGGACCCACCCATAAACTAGGAACATAAACCTGAGAAATGTATTAATTTGGTTTTCCATTATTTCCATTGTCTTAAAGGTATAGTTACAGAAAGATGCAAGTGATGCTCAGCAGAAACAGTAAGTATGTAAACAAATAATACTTAGATGAAAACTATACCACTGGAAATATTTACTTTTGATTCAGAAGATACACCTCCTTTATAGAATCATAGAATAGTTTGAGTTGGAAGTGACCTTTCAAGTGTCATTCTGTCCAACTCTCTGGAAATTAACAGGGTCATTTTCAAATAGATTAGTTTTCTGAGTCTCATCCAACTTGACGATGAATGTTTACAGGGTTGAGGCATCCATTACCTCTACGGGCAACCCATCCTGTGCTTTCACTAGTAAAAAACTCCTTTCTTATATCTAATCTAATTCGACTCCCATTCAGCTTAAAACCATGCCCTCTTGTCTACACACAATAGTACCTGTTAAAAAGTTTGTCTCCATCTTTCCTATAGGCCCCCTTCAAGTACTGAAGATTCTCAGTAAGATCATCCCAGAGCCTTTTTTTTTTCTCCAAGCTGAACAATCCCAATTGTCCCTGCCTTTCCTCATAAGAGAGGTGTTCCCTCCCTTTAATCATATTGGTGGCCCTACTCTGGACTCACTCTAACAGGTTGATGCTCTTTCTATTCTGAGAACCCCACAGGTGGACACAGCACTCAAGGTGGGGTCTCACAAGAGCAGAGTAGAGGAGCAGGCTCATCTCCTCAAGCTGCTGGCCACACTGCTTTTGATGCAGCTCAGGATGTGGTTGACTTTCTGAGCTGCGAATGTACATTGTGGGATCATGTCCAGCCTCTCATTCACCAGCACCTCCAAGTCTTTCTCTGCAGGTCTGCTCTCAATCCCTTCATCCCGCAGTCTGTATTGATAATGGGAGTTGCCCTGACCCAGGTGCCACAACTTGCACTTGCCCTTGCTGAATCTCGTGAAGTTCCCATGGCCCCAGTTCTCGAGCTTGTCCAGGTCGCATCATTCTGTCCTTCAGGAGTGTCAACTGCACCACTCAGCTTTGTGCTGTCTGCAAACTTGCTGAGAATGCACAAAAATACAGACTCTTGAGGAACAACACTTGTCACTAATGTCCATCAGGACACTGAGCCATTGTTCAATACCATCTAGATGAGACTGTTCAATCAATATGTAAGAGAATAAAGTGATGCACCTAGATTACCTTTGAAGTCGACCTTGCCATTTGCAGGATTACTAAACCTGACTCAGTGAATGTAGTCAACAGTCCTCCAGGAAGCTCATGGCAAAATTTGCATTGATTTCTATAGGTAAGTACTACTTCATACCACTCAGAAAACATGACTTGACATCTGTCTGTGAGAACGCTCAGTGTTAAAGAGTTTCTGAAAAAATTCCTTTTCTAAGTCTTTTCCCACTTTTAGAAATTCTTTTTAATATCCAACACAGTGCAAAAGCACCAAGGCCAAAACTGACTATAAATTGATAAAGAAACACATCTCTTGTTTCTGTTGTACATTTTTGTAAGAGATATGAGCCTCATGGAAAAGAGACAAATTGCATGACAAAGATTAAATAGATTCTGTTATTTATGCTGGTGAGGTGTGGAAATGTTTAAAACCAGGACCATTTTCAAGGGGTTCCCTATAAATTTTCATTTTGTTTTAGCCAAGTTTAGATTTTCATTATAACACTTCTTTGCATAAAAACTCATCATCAAATCACTGAGATTTTATATGTCTTTTGTGGGTAAACTCAAGTACAGAAATATAAATTTATATGGTAAACATGAAAGAGAAATTATAATTTTGACTGTTTTCTCTATGTAGCATGATAGAAATAATAACTATATATTTATTTTTCACATATACCATCCACCCAAAAAAGCATGTGTGCATACAGACAAGGACATTAGTAACTTGGATCAGAAACCTTTTTTTTCCCCCTTTTCAAGTTCTACATGTATTTGAGATTTTCTTATATTGATAGATAATCGATTTTTAATTATTTAAAAAAATACTTTTTCTGAGCCCCTGTTAAGTTTTGTGGAAAAGTAATGCAAATGTTTATTTATTCCAATTTTAAAATATCCACAGATTGCAATAGTTTCAGATTGCAATAACAGCTTTCTAATGCTTCTTTTATGTTGCTGGTTGATATCTAGGAGATGTATCTTTTTTAGGATCCAAATTATCTAATTGAAATCAAGAGCTGACACTATTTTAGATATATAAACTAAATGATGACTCAATTAATTTTTAAAATAGTCTTTATGAGCTATTCTTTGAGACAAAAACATATAAGCAAATTGCTCAATTTTAGGCATAAAAAGGGACTATATTTCTTTTTAAATTATAACTGCTGTCTCTTATTTTTACAGATATATAAATAAGCCTGTAGCAAAGTAAATATGTTTTCTAAGATGTCCTTGAATATTAGATCAAATAATGTTTCAGGAAACATAACTGATCTCTGTATTACTGAAGCACGCTGATGCTTATCCCAGTTTTTAGTTTGTGTTCAGAAACTAATAGAGGAGTAGATCGACTGGACAACTTGCCTGAATATTCATTTGACTCGACTCATGGATGTTTGGAGAGGTGGTTTCATTGATGGTTTTTTTTTTTTTTTGGTAATTTAAGCATCAAAGAACTGCTCAAGGGGACATAAGATCTCATTGCCAGGACAGAAAGTAGAGATGACATAACCTATCTGTTGCCCTCATTTACTTACTGAAATTTTCAAGCAGCCCAAGAATAATACTAAGAAATTCTTCTAATTTTTATTTTTATTATTTCAGTTAGTTTCTTAATTGCTTAGCTAAAATTTCAGCATAATTTAATTATTAGTTTAGTGCCACACATTCTTTACATATCTAAGTATAAAATGGCAGTAAGCACGTTTGTGCATATATAGATGCCTTGTCAGTGAATCACCTCAGTATTTTATTTCCCCATAATAAAATTATATTCCAATTCTTTTCATATCTGCCCTTTCATGAACTCATTTTGGAGTCAACTTAGCTTTCCTATACAGGAAGAACTCTTTATGTTGGATTTATATTTAGTTTCTTTGATAACTGAGGTGTAGGATGCCTAGTAAACCTAACATATGATATGTGGTTTAGGTCATCATCTTGTTGCAAAAAATACTCTTTGAATAATTTCTGACAGTTTTATAAGCCTTCTTATATCAAAGACATCAATAAACCATGCCTCATTAATTGTGTGAACATCTATTGCCCTTCATGTATAAGTTTCAAAGTTAGAATTCAGGTTTTGCCTTCCTGCAATGGATCAAAGATGCTTGCCTTTCTAACAAGTGCTGCTCCAAAAGAAAATGATTCATAGCATTTCAACAAATTTCTGAGAAACAACTTATATCTCATTTTAAAATACAATTGAATTTCCCTATTAAGAAGGAAAACTGTGAAAAAAACTGACAATGATTCATAAACTGAAAAAGAAAATATGAAGTACATTCCAGAATGGGTCTTGGTGATTTAGTTGTCATTTCAAGTATAGTGTGCAGGCCAAACCTCATCCTTCTGCAGGGATAAGACAATATGGCTGTAGACCCAAGAACTGAGAAGCTCTACTAGATCTCACAGTCCAGGCTGGAAAAACAGCAGGAATAGGCTCACTCTCTGTGAATGAAGAATACACTCCCCTAAGTATTTGAAAGACAATTATAGTTTGAAAATTAAATAGCAAGCTGTCTCAGTAGTGATTGTCAGAAATAAGTAAGAGGTAGAAATACAGTATAATAAAATGCAATATAATACAGAATAAATATAGGTGGTGTGGGGTGATAGCCCTGATAAGCTCTTGATGAATTGAGGGAAATGCCTCAGGCCCCTGGATGGATGTTACCAGAACCATTGTCAGACGACAAAGACATCCCGGTGGCTTTCCAAAAGTGCAAAAGCCAGATTGATAAGATTAACAAAGGGTGGAGTGTTGTGGAGATCACATGGTCCTCCTTTGCGGTATCTTCTAGGAATACAGGGAGCCCTTCAGGCCTATGCTGTCTATCACCCCAAACCCAATTATTGACTAAAGCCACACAAACCACCTAAGAGAAAAAAAAACTATAAAAGCAATTGGGCATAAACAAAAATTGAGGAGAAATGCCATTGGCCTCTGCAGGGGTAGCTGAGATGAGCTGCCCTGTCTACTCTCACCTCTTTGGACAACGTAGGGGTGAGAAAACCATGTACTCTCTATATTTTATATCTTATACTTTACTCTCTTACAACACCTATTACTCTATACATTCTATCTTATATCTTATACTATGCCTGTTATATTTTATAAAGTAACTTATACCCTTATAAAATGCTTTCACTTTTACATCACAGCTACTTTGACATTAATTTCACTGGGATATATCTTTACTCTAAAGGCACCTTATTCACTAACTGGTTTGCTACTTTAATACTAACTTTCCCTACACCTCATAACTTTAATAGGTATATATCTTACTTTATATTCGTTGATGTTTTCCTTTAAGGTGTGTAGTTCTTTTTTTTTAACATGTGTGTTAATGGAAAACAGCTATATTCTTTCCCTTTACCTTTGTGTTACAGAGAAGGTGGTATGCAAGTAACTTTGTTGCTCTGTGCTGCTGAGGGAGTTCTAGGTTTGTGGTTTAAGTTGTGNATCTTATACTATGCCTGTTATATTTTATAAAGTAACTTATACCCTTATAAAATGCTTTCACTTTTACATCACAGCTACTTTGACATTAATTTCACTGGGATATATCTTTACTCTAAAGGCACCTTATTCACTAACTGGTTTGCTACTTTAATACTAACTTTCCCTACACCTCATAACTTTAATAGGTATATATCTTACTTTATATTCGTTGATGTTTTCCTTTAAGGTGTGTAGTTCTTTTTTTTTAACATGTGTGTTAATGGAAAACAGCTATATTCTTTCCCTTTACCTTTGTGTTACAGAGAAGGTGGTATGCAAGTAACTTTGTTGCTCTGTGCTGCTGAGGGAGTTCTAGGTTTGTGGTTTAAGTTGTGGTGTTTCTGGTTAGTAGTTTTCTGTTGTTACTTAAGTCTGTTGTGGAGGATCTGTATTGAAACTTAGACTGTGCTTTCGTGCTAGTTTCTTTGTGGGGTTTTTGGTCATCAATTAAATACAATCATGTAGCTAAACATTATCACTGGCAATGCAAACCCCACAATAACTCTCACATACTTGTATTAATGAAGGTATTTCAGGAGCTGCTATAGAGAAAGTTCTTGTGGTCCTCACAACAGCATGTCAAAGACCCTTCCAACCTGTGTGCTGCCCAGTGTTAGACAGGCAGTGCTGGGTTCATGAGACTTTGATGTTCTGGGATGCTTATAGCTATTAAGTTCTTCCTGGATAAAGTCTAGTCCTCACAGGAAGGTTGAAAATCTTTCCAGTCTGTGTTCTGTCCAGTGTCAGGCAGGCAGTATTGGGTTCATAAAGCTTTGATTGTTCCAAGGATGCTTATAGCTAATAACTTTATATTAATACAGGTGGGACAAGAAATCTTTCCATTTCTGCTCCTCCTTTTCACGTGACAGGTGGGATGAGGAAATTGATGAGAAGATACTATCACTTTGATCAGGCATTTTTGAAAAGGTTTGAAACAGAAAATGATAGATTCATGCTGATTTTTAATAAAATATGTAATACCATACACTCAGAAGAATAGCTGGTAAACATCTATCATTTTTTAAATGCAACCAAAACCATCAGATTCCTTTAAATTAAAGTGAATTGTACAAGAATACCAAATAGTGAAACCAATAATTACTGAATTTCTATATTCATGGAAAAGTGGGACTTCGTGAATATCAAATAATATCCTAAACTATATACAGTGCATGCTAGCTTTCAATAGCTATATAAATTCAGTGATTATGTCCACTTATTCATTATTTACCTATTTCCGTCACTATAAATAAACAGAAAAGCTGCAAACACTTAGAATTGAAAAAATGCTGAAAAGTTATAATGAAGAAGTTGAACGGATTACACTACACACTTTGCTTCTTCAGATAGGCATCTCATTTTTTTTTCATCATGTATTTGAGATAAGAGGTAACAAAGTATTTTTGCCTTTAGTGAAACTGTGTGCACTAAATCCCACAATTCTTTCCCCATTTCAGGCTGGTATAGCTGAAATGAAGCTTTCTATAGAAAGGATAGATTTTAGCATTTTCAGTGGATGTAAAAAACATTCAAGTTTGGTTCAAAACAGAAGTAACCAGTGTTTCTGAATAAATACAAAAAAGGATATGAGTTATTTAATGTAAATTAAATAAAGCAGAATCCTAAAACTGTGGGAAACATGGGATGCAGGGCAAAATGTTGCTATTTATGTAAGTTAACTATTGTTTCTTTTTAATTTGTATAGTTATATTACTGTGATTATCGTAATATAAGGCTTGAAGGCCTTTCCTAACCTTTTAAAAATGTCACAGGAGCATATGGTCATTAATACCTATTTCATGAGCAAATAACTAATAGGAATGTTTTACACTGAAATTTGACTGGATGGAAGATCTGACTTCTGTGCTTTCCAAAAGCTTACCACCGAACTCAAGCAAATAGACATCCATCTGTTGTGCTAAGGAGGGACCCCACAACGTTGTGCTTTGCTGTACTTGAAGATATTGACCTTTACTTTTGGAGATTTGGTTCAAGTGCAAGATGTTACCAAAAGATACTATAGTTTTGAGTGGTCAAAATAGGGGGGTTGACACTGAGTGCTGAAGCATTGGAGACAATTGTCCCTGTGGAAAATACATTCTCTGTCTCTGGGCTCACTTTGAGAGAGGAAGTTTCTTAGAAAGCAGTACAACTGGGACTTGTCCTTTCCAAAGTAATTGAGGCTAATTTCTTGTTTAGACAAGCCTTGATAAAGTATAAGGCTTCAGCTAGTAAACAAGTTATTTCTTTAATGTTTTGGGGGTTTTATTAAGGAACTAGTTTTTTGATTTCTTTTTGTTTGTTTGGTTGGGGTTTTTTGTACTTCAAGAAAATGATGACCTGGAAGAAAATAAGCCTACTGACTCACCAGAGAAGTGCAAAAAGGATTTATGGTGTCCAAATCATACACTCTCAGTCAAAATGTATGAACATGAAGGAAGCTTGTAAAACACCAAGTGAAACTTAGGAAGGAAATACAAACTGAAGGCTAGTAGAATCAAAGGTTAACACTATTAAAATAGATTCGTTTAGTGCTGTAATGTTTTAAGATTTGAGTAATGTTTTTTTTTTCTGTAAACAATATGTTTCTAATGTCTTACTACTCAAAGGAAGGACTTAGAGATCTGACTAAGTCAAGACAGCCTTTTGTTAGCACTACGGAAACATGTTGTAGAAAATCAAAAGCAGTAGCTCTTCATAGAGCACTTTGCTTGAACTCTGGTATCTTCACCTCTCTTATGGAGTATTCATTCAATGTTTGTAAAGAGGCTTTCTATCTATGAAAATAAAAAACCCAAAACTTTCCTTTCCTCCATAGATAGTTACAAGTCTATTTGGTTCTAATGACAAAGAAAAGTGAGATGAGTGATTTTGCACTCACAGTGAATGCTGGCTCGATATTATCACAGGGTTTTGCTTCAGGCTAAGAAATAGTATTCAAGCAGGGAGCACTTTCTTATTAAATGCCCACATCTGTTACCAAGATTATTCAAACTATAAAAAATGAAGATTGGAAGTAAGAATAGAGAACAACTCATGCTCTGAGCACTGATGTTTTCTATCACATTCTTTTTCTAAATCTTCCAAGTTTCCAGCTACTAAGCAATGTCCAATTTATGCTGTCATAGCAGCTTACCATAGCATTTTAGCTTGTTTAGTGTATAGAATAGAGGTCTAAATTTGTATTAAACTTAATGGAAAAAACAGGTGCTTCTGTGAGAAAATAATTTTAGCTCCATCCTGAGAAACATGAAAAACAGAGAAGTTTCTATCTTAAGTCAATGGCTCAATTTTTATATTTTTTATCTAGGGGTTTATTTCATGGAACATATGCACATGAAATACCTACAGGGTTGGACTGACTCATGAAAAGGCAGGTTAGGTCTCTGAGTCTAAGAAAGTCCTTGAATTTCGTCTTTTAGCTGGTTCATGAACACTTAGCATATGAAATTCATACTAAACAGAGCAGTATTGGGAAAGTGTCATTCTACATTTAATTGTAAATCTGTACTTTACAGAGCTGGATTAGTGGAAAAATACGAGAAAAAAGTATTGATCGTTAGCAGGTAAATGCTCATATGACTAATAAACACTTCATAGGTTTAAGCCTGGTATCTTAAAGATTTCAGGAATATCTGCAGTCAGCTTTTAATAACTAATTCAAAGTGAGGGTGCTCAATAGTGTATGAATATATTAAAATGTATTCAGATGAAAAGTTCATCTGAAAGACAAGGATATGGACATGTTACAGAAGTGCAAGAAATTAACTCTGAGGAATCCTGTATTCTTTAATTATTCAATCAAATACTATATTCTCGGAAATTATTCACTTCTATGTCGTCAATATGAAACAGTGTTCTAACAGTCACTGTACCAATATCTCACAAATCACTGAAGAAACATTGTACTTCAGGTAGGTAGTAGCAACTCAACACAGATTGTATTTGATTTTGGTTTTGATTGTTTGCAGTTACTGAAAGAAAAAAAACTATCTAGTTCAAGTAATTTTTAGAAAAGTAAAACAGTTTTCTTTGTACTTACTTGAAAAAAATGTATTTGTATTTCTTCTGTAATTGTGAAATGGTATCTTGCTATTGAGTAGAAAGTCAGATATATAAAAAATGAGGTAAACTATTAGAAAAGGATTTAGCAAAGTAATTACATTTTTAGTTATTCTCCTATAGAATAATGCATTACATGAATTTTCTGGACAAAGTCTCATAAACTTTCTTGTAGATATTAAACTTCCCTGTAGTTTCCACCACACTAAGTATAACTACATTTTATGGCAATAATAGTATGTCTAATGCTGCAGCAGATCAGATTGGGATTTTTTATTATACATATGACAACCTATACTTTCCAGAAGAAATTCTTTTCATAACCAATATGTTATGAGTGTTCCTAATTTGTTTGGAGAAACTATCTTTCCACCATTAAAATACAATTCCCTACATGGCTGAGAATCTCCATTTTGAAGTAAACAAGATGGAGCTTATTCTACCACCCATGAGTCTTTGTTTCCCCATTTATATTAACATTCAAAGCTTATCTGATGCTCATAGGACCATTTGAATATCTGCATGAATCCTTCTAGCTTTGTAATGACACTTACAAGAAAGCAGTATCACTCCTAGTTTCAGTCCTGAAACAGGTAGGTTTCCATCTCTTCAGGCCCTATAGCAAACCAAGATGAGAAATCAGTAAAATATTGTTTCCAGTCTATCATCACTTCTTCAGATACACAAACATCCAGCTGTAGAGCTGACAGAAACAATTAGGAGATCTCAGAAGAGTTATCCTTTCTTTGTTCAGGTATAGATCTTGAAAGCTGGTTTTTTGAATAAATCAAATTTATCTGAAAATACAAATGTCTGTCTCAAACAGGTAGGTATGTTTTCCAAAGCTTTAAAGTCTCACAAGAGACAGATTTTACAGCTGCAGAGTTAGACAATCAGATGGAA
>VWZD01005480.1:0-56862 GCA_013396695.1 Sakesphorus luctuosus | reverse complement strand
AGCTCAGCCTCAGGCTGACTAGGTTCAGGAGCTCTGCTTGAAAACATTTAATGGACTGACAACCACTGATGTGAGTGAGGACTACATGGTGGAACTAAGGGAATTTGGGAGTTTCATTATCTTGCAGTGCCAAGACATTGACTTTCAGATAGTGTCAACACAGGAAATATAGCAATTTATTTTGCTTTAACTTTTGGCTTTATAAAAAATAGTTAAACTTTATCAGATGTAAGTAGAAGTTAGATTGTTAACCTATTGAGTGTGTTGTTCTCTGTGTTTCATTCTTGCCAACCTCTTTTGCTTATATGGGCTTGAAATATCAAATATTTACAATTCTTTAAAACTATTTCACTTTTAACTTCCTGAATTGCTGGAATTTTCTCTTCATTTTACTATTTTAATAACCCCAACACTTGTTTTTAAAATATCTCTCCTAATAATATATATTTAATCTGTGAGGACAATTACCTTAACCAACAGTGACAGATTTCATATTCACTATCCGAGTTCTGATATAATTGTCCTTAAATCTAAGATGATTTTCTCATCTTCTTTTGCTTTAGCTCTATACTGTCCTCCTTGTTTTATTTTATCCACTGTAGTAGTACAAAAGAGCAGAAGATTATTTAAGACTGAGCATGCTATATAAAATGTAAGTAGGAAGCACAGGAATGGTTTAATCACATAAATATGAAATTAGAGTTTGTATGTGGCATTGGTACAGGCACATCTGCTTTTTCTACCTTGCTGGACAATTTAACCAAATATATCCTCTCTCCCTGTAAATTTACAGTTGTAAAGACATTAAAAAGAGGGCACCATTAAGGATGACATATTTAATTTCATTATCATATAAATATGAGAAAGCTGCTTCTGCAATATCAAGATATATTTAGACATGCCTTTCTGCTGTGCTCTTTTAAATGCTCCTCCTTTTGAAGGTGAGTGCAGTCTGCTAGAGTATGTGGCAAGTCTGTTTTCACGGGATTCTCTTAGTGTAAATACTGTAGGTAGTACTGAATTGGTAAAGGCATTTAGACGTTCTGAAGGTCTTGCATGAAGGTCTTGCATGAACATAAGAACTACAGTTTCAGGACACAAACAGTATTCAGCCTGAAGCCAGAATGTTCCTGCATAATTGGCTGACACTTCTCAGTTTTTAAGTGGACTTAATCTCTATTAAAACTTCCAAATTTCTTCAACATATGCTCTGATATGCATAATATTAACATTAGTCTCAATCTACACAGAAGGAGCTCGCATCGCATTAGCCTCAGAAAAGTTCACTTCCAAGGCCAGTATTTACGGAGTAAGAACAAAGCAGGAAAATATAAAAAGGAAAAAATCACTAATTTTTCGGATGTATTAGGAATGGAAGAAACAGCAAAAAAAGAACAAGGGTAAAATTAAAATTTCTGTGGAAGGGTAAGGGGCCATAAGTGGACTTAAGTGTTCTTCATAGGCAAGTCCTTCCCTAACAACTCTCTGTGGGTGAACTGAGTCAAAAGAGAACAGTGAATACTGTAATACAGGAATTGACTATTACAGCTCAGCTTGATCAAATACAAAGTTTGTCTACAGATAGGTCACGGATGGTGCAGACTGTTTCATCACAGTACATTAAAAAGTTCTCTACCGTAGAGTGACCTGAGATTTCAGATTCGTTTCCTTCTAAATCAGTGCTACCAAGATTTCCAAGAATGCATCAAATTATCTAATTTCTTTTGTGTTTGGTTTGATTCTGAGGTAGAATTGTCAGAATCTTCTTACTAATACTTACAGTGAAATAACATAGAAGTCATAAATTCACTGGAAATCTTCAGGGCAGGATTTCAAATACTTCACCAATCATATCATGTGTCACATACTATTAATGCCCCCTAAAGTGGGCTTTTACTATTGTGATACATTCTGAAAAAAATTCTCATATTGTAAGGTGAACACAATTACTAAATACATCAGACTTTCCAAATTGAGTACACATCTGTTAATCTGCAACAGCTGTGAGATGAGCATATACTCATTGCCTCTATCTTATGCATGGAAAAAACCCAAACCCCATAGTCAGAAAAATTAGACATGTATTTGCTAGAGGATGAAGACTTCCATACCACTTGATCACAGAATCTGTGAAAAAAGTGCTAGTTTTCAGTTTAGATACCAGAAATTAAAAACTGCTGTATAAATCTAGATACTACAAGCCATTTGGAATGTGTTTTGTATACATAGAAAAGATTAAAAAAAATTCCCCAGAACTCACAGATAGCTTTAAATCATGGGTCACAATTTGTTCATATGCCATGCACCTTCCTTCAATTAGTTCATTAATTGTTTGTAGAGATTTTTACGTTTTTAACTCTTTTATATAAAATCACATTAGCTTCATAACTGAAATGCAAATACAGTTCCTTACCTGATACTTTGAATTCTCTTCTCATTCCTCCTGTAGATTTTTCTTAATGAAAAAAGTGAAGACCCGATTTTCTAAATATACTCTGGAATTTATACTGAAATTGTATTACAGAACCTTTTCTGGATTTAGTCCTCTGATATAAAGCACAAAAAAGTGAGACACCACTCACTCAGGGTTAGTTAAAAAAAAAAAAAAACACAAACAAAACCCCCAAAACAAAACAAAACAAAAACAAAAGAGAAACAAGCAAATGGTTAGCAAAATAATATATAGATATTATGTCATGAAAATGTCTGCATCAATTGCTCAGCTGTAAAAGAATCACACCTTTGCTGTTGGTTGATGCAAAAAAACTCTCACAGAAAAGTATGCAATATTGTAAGAGAAACAAAAGTGACCATTAATGTGTGTTCCTATTCTCTCCAGACTGTAAATTGAACATATAAATTCAAATACATTCTCTTCTCATAAACAGAAAAAGAGGAAAAGTGGTTGAAAATGTTCTTGATATTTTCAGTCAGTGATGGCCTATGCCCTTTTTTGCTAACCTGCCTTGCCCTAGTACTTACTTCTATTCTACCTCAATTTGCAAGATATAAACTTGCAGAAAATAAATATAACAAGGTTGTGATCTCTGGAGGGCTCTCTCTTGGCTAGATGATTGCAATGTTTTAGGAATATTAACACTGTTTCCTTCCCCAAGCACATTTTTTCTTTGATTCAATTCTTGCTTTACGTCTTCACCATCCACTGGTATTTATAAAGCTGCAGGTTTGTCACTGCAGACATTGAAAACCATGATCTAGACAAAAACATACAATAGAGGAATCAAATTTGAGTTCGTTTTAGTTGACCTCTGATGTTTACATTTTCAGGATAGATCTGGGCTATTTTTATTTCTCATTGTAATTTTCAGCCTTTTTTTTTTTTGGGGTGTGTGTGTGTATGTGTGTGCAAACCTTTATGATGTTCTTTTTGCTGGAATGGTTGAGTTGAATTGTTAACTGAAATATGTATGTGAAAATCCCATTAAAATATGCCCAGTCATCTCCAATGCTGCCAGACCTTCCATACCTGTCCTGGTGTCATTGAGCTGCAACATCACATTCCCAAAGACAGTACGGAAGCTCCCAGGCTCTCTCACAGACACTAACCCACACAGGGTGAGTTTGAAGTTGAAGTGGAGAGGCAATTCTCAGTTACAGCCCATCTTTCCTTAGATGAAGTAAGGAACACCTTTTATCCTGGTCATTCCCTGGTCCTACCCCTCAGGTGGTCTGAGTACCACTCTTCATTCTTGTTGCAACTGATCCATGTACTGCACTGGAAAAATCCTGGCAATAACTCTGTGTAAATGATCCAACAGGAAATATCAAGCTCATTAAAGTGAAAAACCTGTTATGGATGCATGTAGGAGAATTAGAAAACACAAATAATAGACACATATACCTCACTGTGATTTAATTCTCCCATTTTATTCTTCACACAGTACACTTCTTTTTTTTTCTTTGCTCTTTTAGAGTGCACTTGGAAAGCAAGAATGAGACATTTTCTAGTGATTAACTGGCAAACAGACAAAATTAGCAATAAAGTTTTTTTAGAAAATATCTTCTGATTTCATACATCTCTGTTCCTGAGATCCAATTTAATATTCCTCAGAAGATCATGTTTTCAGAATCTTGAAGACTTCTTCTCAATTAGATCACCTCAAAGTTCTTTATTTGTGCATAAAAAAATTAGAGGATCCAAAATCAAAGAGAGAGCAAAGACCAAGCTATGACTATCAAAGCTGCAGCTTGATTGCTGCTTCTGTGTGCCCAAGAAAAGAAGGACATATTGGCAGTCATTTTTTTAATACAGCTTTTTTTTTCATCCTGTGCATCTCTTTCAGATGTGTTGGCTACCGCAGATATACAATCTGTTTGCCCTTACAATTCATTTAAGGGGAATTATTGATCTGGTGTTGAGTGATTTTCACCCCTTTGTATCTGCCAACAATACCCTTCTTGAATTTGCTGTGGAGGAATGTACCCCAGGCCAGATGTAATCTGTTGTATACTGAACTGAAGTCAGACTTCAGAAAATATTAGTGTACAATGTGCAGTCATTTAAATTGGGGGTGATCCATGAAACCATTTTTCATGTAAAAAAGAGGGATATTTCTTATAATTATTTCTGTCAGTAATTTACTGTTCTGCACTGATAAGCACTTGGATATTAAAAAAAAAAAAAAAAAGAGAAGTAAAATTTGCAATTTATGAGCAACCATGCCTTTCAGAACAAAAAGCTAAGAGTTAAGGGACCAGATTATGAGTCTTTTCCTGTACTTATTCTGGAAGTCGTCTCAGCTGAGCAGGTGCACACAGGGGTGGAACCTAAGCTGTTTAAGTAATGTCAATCTGCCCTTGCAATTTTAAAGGTTATTATACAGCTAATGAGGACTAGCAAGGCACGATGTGACAGAAGTCTTTTGCTCTGCAGCTGACACTAACTTGCCAAAAGGCACTTGATTAATTATAACATTGTAAGATAATGCATTGTGAACCCATAGCAGGCAAATTACTCTTCACGGAGCACTGACAGTGTGTCTCTCTTCCACCTATGTAATTTATTCTAAGTGTAACAGTCAAAGGAAATACACAGTCCCTGAAAATTAGAGTTGCAAAATGACAAACAAAAAGCAAACTAGACTGAAAGCTTGAAACCATTTCTCATGGGGTGTAATTACAATCACACGTCAATCCTCCAGGCTGGACCATAACTTCTAAAGGGAATAATATGCTATGGAAAAGCCAGTGCAAAATATCATTATCTGTCACCTATGTTAAAAAACAGAGTACATCCTCTCAGATTACCATTGTTTCCTTTCTCATATATTTGACAAAATCAAATGGTGCATACCTTGCAGCAGTCTTTCTATGTTGTGACCTGCATTATGTTCGCACTGCTTTACAACAGCCCTCTACAATGAGGTTTCCATTTTTTAAATGATATTCAATAGCTATACTTTCATGGCCAAAAGCAGAAGACTATTCTGTAACTCAGGGTTTAAAAAAACCCATCAAATATCCAAAAAATAAAACAAAACCAGCCAGAAAAGGATGACCTGTCCAATTCAAAATAGAAAAGGGAAGTCCAATATATTCAAAATAGCTAAAATAACTTTAAAACCCTCTAGAAATAGAAAGGAGCAAATATCTCTCATGTCACTATGGTTAGGAAATATATTTTTTTCTTAGATGTCCTAAGAAGTAGACCCTTGGGGTGAAGCTGGAGTACAAGGGATTTTTCCTGGTAATGAATTACTTTTCTTCATAAAGTACATTTGGATACAAAGAATCATAATCTTTCTAGTCATAAGTAGTAATTTGCTCAGTGTGAGATGTCTGCAATATGGTAATTGAGCAGAAGTAAACTTTGTCTAAGATCATGAAACAGCTGTATCATCACCAGGCATCTAGAGACTTTTCACCACTAAACTCTCTTATTCTGAAAAGGTCCAAAGCTGCCTATAAAGGAAGGGAGAAGAAGAGTAAATAACTAGAAAAAAAATGCTAGATATGCCTTACAAATGAGACTGCTTTCTCAGGTGAGACAACCCAAAAAAAGTAAAAAGGACCTCGAAAAAGAAAACATAACAACCAAAAAAATTAACAGACACTCAAACAAGCAAAGAAACAGAGAGAAATGAAATTTGACTCTCAGCTGATTCACTCTATCAGTGAGTTTATTGAAATTAATTTACTGGGAAAATTTCTTAACATGAAGGTTAAAGAACTACAATGCATTTAAAAACATTTTTGAACTTGCCTCAATTCATAAGCCATATAGACTACTTTGTGTTTCAGTGACAACAGACATTGTACTGACAATGAGTACCTGCCTTTGTAGAAGGTATGATTGTCCATAGTGTCACTTGGAAGGAGAATCTAACAGAAATATTTGAGTGGATTTAATGGCTTCACTTAGTATTAAAACACAGCAAGAAGTCAATGAAGGCAAACATGAGAGAAAGGTTAAATAAAATGTAGACCTAACTATTGCATAGAAATTAATTCCACAAGTCACTCAATCCTTGCAGAGAAAAGTAAACTCATTTCTAGAGTTTATGTAGTGTTCACTGTGTTCAGGTTATAGTCTCCACTTAATACATCATTGGTGATAAAATGTCATGTAACATTATCAGTTGTAGATCTCATTAATGAAACCAATCTTTTGCTAATGTAGACTGCTTGCAGAAATCGAGATAAATTATCCCAGGAAAAACACAATGATTATGTGCTAGATGTCTATATTCCTCTGTTTTTTCTAAAATAGCGTAGCACTATTTGCAAAGTTTGTAATTAAAATCTGACTCTGGTATTTTTAACTTTGTAGAAGACAATGGGGCTGAAAATTCCTACATTTTTTCTCTTGCAATTTCAACATATATGATTCATTGTAGAAATGGATAAATAAAAAAAAAACTAAAAAGTCAATATTTCAAAGCTATGCATGACTTCCTGAAACAGCCATAGTCTGGCAGCTGAAATTTGTCACAGACATAAGCCTCACTGAATAATCTATAGCCTTGTTCTAGGAATAAAATGTTTCTGTCAAGGTCTGGGGTTCTGAGAACTCTGGTCCATGCATACATATGATAATATCTTTGGACTGCCTTAAGTGAAAAGGACTGACTCAGTAGTAATGTTAGCCTAGGAATACAATTTGAAAGACAGCTAATGAAAAACTTTCACATAATGAAATTAAAAATAAATTATTTTTAGATGTTAGATGCTTATTTAGAGTAAATGTGGATGCTGTTTTTGAAAAACTACTTGGCAAAACTAACTGCAGACTAGTTTTATCAGTTGCACAAAAAGCCCTTTCGATGGAATCTTTGACTCGTATTGTTTGAAATACACAGAATCACAGAATATCCTGAGTGAGAAGGGACCCAAAAGGATCATCAAGTCTAGCTCTTAACCCTGCAAAGGACCATCCCCAAGTGTTATACTATGGGCCTGAGAGTATCATCCAAACACTTCTTGAACTCTGTCAGGGTTGATGCTGTGACCACTTCCCTGGGGAGTCTGTTCCAGTGCCCAACCACCCTCTGGATGAAGAACCTTTATTTGATGTTTAACCTAAACCTTCCTTGACACAGCTTGAGGCCATTCCCTTGGATTCTGTCACTGGTTATCATAGAAAATTGGTTCTGTCACTGGTTACCCCTCTTCTTCCCCTCACGAGGAAATTGTAGATTGCAATAAGGTCTCCCCTCAGTTACCTCTTCTCCAGGATGAACAGACCAAGTGGCCTCAGCTGCTCCTCATACAGTTTCTCCTCCTGACCCTTCACCATCCTTGTGGCCCTCTTTTGGATGTTCCCTAATAGTTTAATGTTTTCCTTATACTGAGGCGCCCAAAACTGCACACAATATTCAAGGTGAAGCCACACCAGTGCAGACCAAAGCTAGACAATCACCTCCTTTGACCAGCCGGTGATGCTTTACCTGATGCCCCCCAGGACACAGTTGGCCCTCCTGGCTGCCAGGCCACTGCTGAGTCATATACAACTTGCCATCAACCAAGACTCCCAGGTCCCTTTCTGTGGCACTGCTTTCCAGCATCTCATTCCCCAGTCTGTATGAAAATCTGGGGTTGCCCCATCCCAGGTGCAGAATCTGGCACTTACCCTTGTTGAACTTCATATGGTTGGTGATTGCCTGGTTCTCTGATTTGTTGTGGTTTCTCTGCAGGGCCTCCCTGACTTTGAGGGAAATCAACAGCTCCTCTGAGTTTTGTGTCATTGGGATTTGAATCTTACTAAATTATTTAATTATTCTGTTGGAACAAACTCTGTGTGTGGCAGGGGAGGGCCAGCCATGGAACTCAGATGGCTGCAGCCTCATGGCAGCCTCCTGCAGTTTCATAAAAGCCACATGGAGTAGCTGTCAGCCAATAGGACAGCCTGGGAGCCCATCCACACCACCTCGGAACCTCTATTTGGCTACGCCACCTCTCACTCTAGGTTGGAGTTACACAGTGGTCAGTGAGTCAGAGGTCCCACCAGGGGGACTGGCCCTGCTGGACAGACCACATAAATAGAGGCACACATGGGCTCCCCTTCCTCTTTCTCTTTCTTTGCAAGCCTTCACCATGTGAAGGATTCTTGAGGGTAATCAATTTTTCTCTTATTTGAATCTCTTTCTTTACTCTTTCTCTCTTCTATCACTCTTTACTCCTGTTGTTTCTCTTAATCTCTTTTCTTTCTTCATTTGACGGGGAAATTTTTTGGGGTGCGTGGTGAGAGGTTTCTTCTTGTCCCTGACAGCCCACTCCAACACAGCCTTCAGGTTCAGGCTTCTAGTCACATAGACGTGTTCCCATTGGGATAGAGTCAGGTGCTACAAGGTTAAAATGGTCAGACAAACCTTATTGAAGGGAAACAGGTTATACAGGGGTTTGGGGGTGATCATGCGGTCAGTGCCAGCTCAGGATAGGCTGAGGGTCCCTGGTCATGTACCTGTGGGCTTCTCCCATTGGGTAACAGCCAGTGCTCATCACCCCTTAGGAGCCAGCCAGTCTGGCCCAAACCAGGCTCTTAGGTTGTTTACCTGGCTTTCAGGCTGCCTCAAGGTCAGGCTGACCTTGCCTGGCTGACAGCTTCTAGGTCTTGTGTTGTGCACCTACAGGGCTCAGGCTAAATCTCCCCCACGTTCATTCTTTTTTTTTTCTTAATGTTTTGAGTAACTTAACAGTCATGAGTTGTATTTTACTAAATTATGTGAGTTAACATGTTCTGGGTCCTTTGGTGAAACGCTTTGTCTTGCTTGAATATTAGCCCTCTTAACTTTTGCTGAAATGCATGTTTTCTCACTAAATTAAATCTCTTGAGAAACATATGCAGCATTTTCTCTTTGCACGGTCTCGAGGTATTAAAAAATGAAAGGCTCTGCAAAACTTTAGTGAGCGAACTCTTGAAATCTTAAATATAAGTAAAACACTTGGGCAAGCACGTGGCTTGACCCAGGGTCTTACACTTGCACACTTCCTTAGTATCCCTTCCAGTCCTGTGTCTAAGTCGTTTATGACGATGTTGAAAAGCCTAAATGGAGCCTTATGGAACCCAGTTGGGTATTACCCCATTCACTATTACCTTCTGTGTTCGACCCATGAGCCAGTTGCTCACCTACCACAAGGCATGTTTACCGAGCTCTGTGCTGGACAGTTTGGCCAGCAGGGTCCTGTGAGAGACAGTGTCAAAAACTTTACTGAAATCCAAAAAGTTTACATCAACTGGCTTCCCTTGATCAGCTAGGTGGGTTACCTTGTCATAGAAGAAAATCAGGTTTGATAAGCAGGAATTTCCTCTCATGAAGCTGTGCTGGCTGTGACCAATGACTGTGCTGTCTTTCAAGTGCTTTTCAATACTTCCCAGAATAATCATCTTCATAACTTGACCAGACACTGGCGTGAGACTTACAGACCTGTAGTTTCCAGGGTCCTCCTTCTTGCCCTTGAAAATTGGTACAGCATTCATCAGTTTCCAGTCAGCTGGGACTGTTCCAGATTCCCAACACCATACAAAAATCATTGAGAGAGGTTTTGGGATGACATTAGCTAGTTCTCTGAGGACTCTAGGATGAATCCCATCAGGTGCTGCAAATTTGTAGGGATCCAGCTGGAGCAGCAGACCCTGCACAATTTCAGGGCCTGGGAGTTGATCATTCTCGCAGTCATGGTCCTCCAGCTCAGGGCACTAAGGCCTTCTTGGTCCATCATCTGTGTTGAAGGCAGAGGCAAAAAATGTGTTAAATGCCTCTGCCTTGTCTCTGTCCCTGTTTGTGAGTTGACCATCTTCATCCTGTAATGGGATGATATTTCTAAACTGCCTATTGCCATTAGAGAAAGATAGTAAAGAAGATTTTTAGCATGATTTCAATAAAACAAGCAGGACTTTGTGAAGAAGAAAAAGGGTTCACAGAAATGGCAAATTATTCATAAAAATGCCATGAATCTCATGGAAAAAATGTTCAGCTTACATCCTCTAATTCCAATCAACATCAAAATTGGATTTCTGCATCTATGAATAGCATGTAATTAAGAAGCAATCAGTGAACAATACTTTCAAGATCAATTTCTGCAATGCAACAGACAAACCACACCACAGGACTCATAAAATATTAGTAAACACACTTTTTAAGTACTCTTCTAGGATTAATCCCCTCAGGCTCTGATCCCACAGATGCACTTAGAACAGTGCATGCCTTATCCTCATGCACAGCCCCACAGCAGATACTGTTCACAGACCCCAGTCCCCTCTCCAGAGGGCAGGTTGTCCCATTTACCCTGTGTCTAAGCTCTGTGTGGACTCTCCAGCCTGGCATGTACCTTTGCTGCTTCCCAGACCCACATATTGCCACACACTGCCATCAGTGGATGGTCACCTGACTACAGCTTCTTCATTGATAACTTCTTCACAGTATTATTGGCTTTAGTGCCAACACCTACTTCTGTGAGAGCTTTGGGTGCTGCAGCAAGGCAGAGGTACTGCCCTCCCACTCCTGCAATCTGGCTGCCATACCAGTCCCTGCCAGTCAGCAGAGGTGATATGGGCGATGCCCATGGCCACGCTGGGCTCCAAGGCTGCTTGCACAGCCATCAGGGAACTGTGGGTATTAGAAAAAGATGAGGGGACATGGATTGAAAGCAGCTCATTTGGTGGGAGTGGGAAACTGTTTAATCTCCAAGCAGGTGAACAGCATGAGTGACAAAAGCACAAGTCAGGAGTCTCCAATTTTTCATTTGCCAAGCAGGCTTCTCAGCTGCCACAGGTTTTCATCATCACCTTCATCCTTGCCATGAGGCATCACTGTGTAATGCTGTGATTCCTTTTGCATAAATATGCTGTGCAAGGTGAGTAAATCTGGTAGAAGCTCGACCTTTGACAAAAACTCCTGCCTTCTGGGAAAGCATGTAATTGCTTGCCATGTGCTTTTGATGAGAAGTATATGCTGTCAGCATGTCAGTGGCAAATAAATAAAGGAATAATAATTATAATCTCATTAACAATGCTGAATGACTACCCTAATTTACAGCAACATTAATTAAAATTGCCCTGCAGGTTATGAAATTTTTAAACATGTCTCTTGCGCAATGCTATGAAGTAAACACACACAGTTTACAAAAGGAACATACTCTGATTTGGCAACTTCATCCCAGAAACTGCAGGCAGATGAAAGCAATAACTAGAAAGAATTTTTTGAGCCTCATTTTACAATTACTTTGAAATCTTAGATAACAGTAACAGCAAAAGATACAGAAAACTGTTCACATTCATTATAAGGCTGTGTTAATTCTATCTCTGTGATATCCCTTATCACATAGTTTCACAGAAGTATCTTTCTACACAGAAATGTCACCCTTAAAAAGAAAAAGTCAGCTGAATCTGTTTTTCAATACAGGATTTTTTTTTAATCATCTGCTTTTATTTAAATAAGTTAGTATGTATAATTTTCTCTCTTCTGTTCTTGGGACTCTTCTGGTTTTAATTGAATAAAGATCCACACCAATCAAATGCCAAAAGAAGTCAGTCTGTTCACAGAGTCAAAGCAAGAGGATTTTTGCTGTTTCTACCTACTAGCTAGTATGTTACAAATATAGAGATATATACGGGATAATCTAAAAAATGTAAAAAAATATGCGTAACAAATGCATTATGCTACACATACCAATATGCTATTAATCCTGATGACAATAGCCATCCTTATATTTTTCGCTTCCTTGTTGTCTCCACTACTCCTTCAAAGTTCAGGTTTTGTGCTCTGCTTCTCAAATCCTCCAGGTTCACTGGGGCATTAAAGGTCTGCTGCTTGGTCTCTAAGCCAAATGCCACATCTCCATTCCATATTCAGACAATATACAGTTATACATCACCCTTCTGCAACCTCTTTCCTTTAGGAAGAAATTTTGTTCTGGAGCTCTGAAATAGATCCAGATCTGAGAGCTGAGGACTGGAAACATGCTGCAACTGCACGTGCAATGAGGTTCAGATGCCTAGCTGTTCTAGAATTCAGAAAGAAAAGCACAAAGAATCTCTACATTAGTTTCAGAAAGTGTGGCTGTACTTTTTTTGCTGTTCTAAGAGCCCAGTAGAAAGTCCATTAACCACTAAAAAGGAATAAACAAGGGATATTTAGCCAGGGACTTCATCATAACTACAGAAAATTTAGAAGGCTGTAGATACACTTTAATATCCATCATTAACTTGATTAAAAAAAAATCTCAGTTATGTACATAATTCGACTATCAGTGATACTTGCCCAGTTAGTGTTCATGACTATGGGGGAAAACCCTATTAATTTGACCTGTTGATCTCATACTGGAATACTTGTATATACACAAACCTAAACCATTAAAGTACTACTCTGTAGAGATCCCTTCCCTCGAAGACAGGGAAGAAACGGAAGCAGAGGCTTAATGTTTAGTCTGCACTGTTATAATTTGGTTCTATTAGTTTTACGTTGAGTTCCCCACGGAGACATCAGGAGACCTTGCTGCGCATGCGCAGAGAGTACCCAGTCCCCACCGGGCCCGGGGGTGCCCCCACTGGGGGAGCTCCCCCTCCACCCGCGAGTGCGGGCGGGGATGGACGATGGCGGCGGCCCCCAGGGGGTACCGCCACCCCTGGGAACAGCGGACGCTCAGCGATAGAGGCGCCATAAAGTGCCGCTGCGGACGACACATGCGCGAGCCGCGTAAAAGTCATCATCATAAACGGCGCTGGCCCCAGTGGGGTTGGTGCGGGTCGCGGACCCCTGGGGCACCCAGCGGCCGGCCGCCCAGTGTAGCGCCAGCCCCGACTGGGGCGGTACTGGACCTGGGGGCCCCTGCTGGGAAGTCCCAGCGCCGGGCTGAGTGGCGCAGGTCTCGGCTGGGCAGCTGGGTGCCAGAGACGCGATGTTCGCAGCCAGCTGGCAAAGACGAGCTGTAGCCGCCTTGGCCATGTTAGCACCACGCGGTCCATCACTTCCTCCTGTTCTAAACTCCCACCTCAGCCCCTTTCAGCCTATCCCCTGAATCCAGCCCTCAGATGCCTTGTTATTGGTTGTCTGAAGTTATTGACTGTTGCTCTGCCTAATCCTTCCAAGTTTACACCCCCTTGCCAAGCCACTCCCTTACCTGAACCCTTAAAACACCACCGCAACAGTAAATAGAGGCTTTTGGAATGTTCACAAACCCAATATGTGTCTGGATTATTCAAGAGCCATCCCCCTCTTGGTTCCTCGAGACTACTCTGAGAAATAAAATGTAATTTATTACTATAACTAAAGTGTTTTCAATTTTTAATAAAAAATTAAAAGTCAACAAAAACTAACTATACCAAGAAAATACACATCAACATAAGAATATATTAACAATGCACCCTATACCAATTACACCCAATGATAGTAAAAGAGTTTAGAGAAACTTCACATTTATTACAAGTTTTTTCACATTTTCAAGCCCTGGTTTCCGGCTTACAACAAGTAGTAATAAGTCTATACCTATACATGAACATTTCAAGTTCTTATTTCTTAAATGTTTGTTGCCTCCTGTTGAAAAACAAACTTTATAAAATAAATAAATTTAGGCACAAGAATTCATTATGAATGACATAGTGACAATTATAGTTAGAAGAATATGATATTAACTCTATTTCTCTGCTTTTTGAAATATGGTCAACGGAATCATGATTAAGGCTTTTCAAAGAAGCGTTCAGGTTTTTATCTTTTGTTTCAGGCTTTGAGTAAGAAAAAGAAGAAATAAAAAGATCTATCTGGGTTATTTTCCTCTGCTGCTGTAAATTTGTTTTATAGAAACTACGATATAGTCTTGTTTGAGTAATGCAGCTCACTTTTATATAAGTAAACAGATTTGTATTATGTCAGTTTCTATATCTCATCTATAATAACTTTTCTTCCATCTAACAAATTCCATTTGGAATTTTTCATTTTCTTAGGGGACCAGACACTGTCCAACAGGCTTTCTTGGTTTTTATCCTTTGCTTTCAGTTCTCTTGCCTTAAATCTACCCCAAAAATTTGCCTCTTATTCAATAATATCCCTGCAGTCTTTGGCCCTACATTCATCTATTCATTCATTCAGATATTTTTTTTTACTCTGTTTGAATATGTTGTCAATTCCTCTTTATAAGCAAGTATACTTACAATTTCCTAGTGTGTGCCCTGTCCATTTCTAGACTGACAATAACTTTCCATTGTCCTAAGATTATATTCATACATAGGTCTAAAAGTCCTTTTCTTTTGGTCCAAGACCACCTGAGAAGGCCTGTTTGGCACCTACCATGTTCTGTCTAATACTGTAGAAATGCATGCAAGTTAATTCAGGCAGTTCCGTAAATCTTTGGATGAGTGTATATTCCATATATACAGATTTTTGATTTTTACATGCTCTGTTGTTGAGTTTCAAGCATAGCCATAAAACTCCTGGTCCATTGAAGCTGATCCGTTTTCAGCTGGGGAAGAAATAGTCAGACCCTTGCTTTATAATACTACATATAAGAAGACAAGAAGTACAAGGCCAGTCTTGAGGTGGATCTGCCCCAATAAAAATTTTGTTTCATCTAGCAATAGATGAAAAAACCTGCTCTGTTTATTATACACGTGTGAGGACAGGAGTTTTTTCTTCTGCCTTGCTCTCTACAATAGTATTTTCTATCTCTCCCTGAATTCAATGTGCCCTTCTGGGTGCCAGCCAAGTTTAAACCTCAGCATGACCTCTAAGGCTTGTTTGTTGACCCCTTTCTCAAATCAAGAAACCTTCCCTTTCTTTCCATTCTTTCCAGAAGTTTCCAGCAGTTGTGTAATACTAGCAAAGTATACTTGTCATTTCAAAGTCCCTCCTAATATATGCTCAGTACACATTCTCAAGGAAAGGAATTTCCTCCCCTCCAGCTTCTGACTGGCCCAAAGCGTGTTAGCTGTGACAGCTGCAAGTCATACAAAGCTGAAGTGGGAAAGAGTGTCTTGGAGTGCCCATACTAGTCTGCAGCTGCTCCTTTGCACTGGTCCTGTGGTGCCATCGGAAGGAACACCATAGCTGTGTGTGGTGTGAGGACCTCCATGCAGACTGCTTTGCTCTACATATGTTCACTGATTTCCAATGAAGAGACAGCCCCATGACAATGTACGGTGTTACTTAACAAATGATAAATAATCAATGTGTCTCTGACTTTAATACTGTTAGATGTGCATTTCGTCCTCTGGCTTTGAAAAGGGGTCTAGTCCTAGAGGTGTAGTGAAATTCTCAGATCATTGAGGTGTGGATGTGGTTTGTAGAGGGTCCTTCTCCAGAGGCTTTTTCTTCTCTCTCTCAGATTATCGCATCTTTTAAAATAGCATCAATTAAATAGATAGCTATGTCAATCCAAGTCCACCCTTTACTCCATGGATGGTGATTGCTTCCTCTGGACTGCTTATAAAGGGCTTTATTTAGGAGTTAAGTGTTCCAGGATGATTCTATATCATTACAGTTTGAAGAGCATATTTTTAAATCCAGTATTAAGAAAGAAATACAGTGTTAGAGATGTCTTAGTCAAACATCACTTGAAAGGGTAATTTCAAATGAATTTATAAGGTTAGCAGCTGTCTTCTCACCTGTGTATCCACTTACTGGTAGGCAAGGGAAATTTTAGAGACTGACAGAAAGATTTTCACTCCATAGACATGATTTGGGATTATTTTATCTTCAAAATTATTTTATCCATTTGTAATTTTCTCTCCACATTCTTATTTACAGTACAGATTGCTAGTAATGTGATTGAAGTCCTTCTATGCCAGGTAAAACTAAAAGATGGGAAACTACTGGGGAAGAAAGATATTTTCTTGCAAAGTATCAGAATGTACATGTTTAGGAAGCCTGAAAATTATCTGAACAAGTAATTTACAAAAAATAATTGACTTGTTGAATTTTTAATACTTCTGGAAATAAACACAAAACTGTAGAATATGCTCAATAATATACATCATTCACTGAGTACTTCACAAAAAAATTATTTTACTGCAGGGAACATTCAAATCAAATAGCAGTCATTACTACTGTATGTGCAATTAAGGCTGCTTAAATTTATATTACATATATATAAAAAATGTGTATTGAATTTTATTACCATATTCCCAGTTTACAGTCCTCATTGGCTACTGTAAGAGAATATAATTCAGAATGAGATGCAAATCTATCTGATCTTTGGGTTGGGTTAAGTTTTCGATTTTACAATTCAAAAATTCAACATAATAGGCCAAAAGTTATCTTAGATGGAATATTTTGTGCTTAATAGTTGTTATGAATGATTCTAAATGTTACTCTTTCAAATACTTTGTTACTAATGGCAGATGAAAGTTCATTTTTTTTTTAAAGTTTAAAATGAAAATTAAGTCCTTGTTTTGCAAATAGTTCTCCTGAATTTCCTGTATTTAATATTTTTTACACTTGCTACACAAGCGGGTGAGCTGAAACAAAGATCTCTTTTTCATGCAGATATCCTTAGCACTGCTGGAAAGAGAAATTCTAGATTTCTCTTTTTTCTAACTAGAAATATGCTAAGTGAAAATGCACATATGTCTATTAAAGAATAAATTATGCCCCAGATTATCAAAACTACTAGGGAAGCCATACGTAAATTAGCTAAACATACAGGTATATCAAAATTTGAAAGCAAAGCTTGAATGCAGAGTCCCACAAAATGTCCATTCCTTCAATAAATGTGAAAAGCTGTGGCATCACACACATAATGTCATTAGAAGAATTAACATTATTCTGCAACCAACCTGACCTATGTATGGGTAATGAAAATCTAAAAGTGCTTAAAATTATAAATATTATACATTATGTTTTGCTGGAGTAGAGCACAGCTATATGTTTAAGTGTCATCTGAAGAGTTAAATGAAAATATATGTTTGAAAAAATTCATCTTTCACTGAGCTGAGTCAACACCCTAAGCCAATTGATCCCCATGAATTTCATGCAAATATAACATGCGTATTGAACATGCTTTGCTATATTACTGGTGTTACTTATTTCTTTATTATGGACTAAGTCAGTGTTTTGAAATATTTTAAGAAATTTTTGCTATAACCAGAGATTGCTTTTAGGTGTGTTGGTGCCCAGTGTGCATCACATGATCATCAAAATCCTTGCTTCCTAATGGCTTTTTCCTTGAATGATGCAGCTAGATTCCCTGTACTGGGAAAAATCATCTGTCTATAACTCAAATTAAAAAAAAAAAGTCATCTTTTGAGAGGTGAAGGAGGCTATAAACAGTAAAAATGTCATGCAGAGAGATGGGACAGTGCTTAATCTATTGAATGGAGGTACCTTGTCTGCTTTGACATTTCAGTCACAATTCTCAATTTCAGACAGGTTTGTGCTGTGTCACAGACTACTGCTATGAACAGCAGGATATTTCACTGAAACCCTTAGGGAAAAAAACAAAGACACTATGGAATTACTGGATATTCTCTGTGCTTTCTGCAGCATTTTATGCTATATCTGGATTACAGAACTCGGTATATTGTCTACTTTGGCTTCAGCCAGGGTTATGAACACTGTCTCCCATAACATCCTCAGTAACTGTTGGTGAGATGAATGGACAGTGAGGTGGATCAAGAACTGGCTGAATGGCAGGACTCAGAGGATCATGACCAGCAGAATAGAATCCAGGTGGAAGCCTGTATTCAGTGGTATTCCCCAGGGATCAGTACTGGGTTCAGTCTTATTCAACTTGTTTCTCAACGACTTGGACAAAGGGATAGAATGTAGCCTCGACAAGTTTCCTTGAGATACAAAACTGGGGGGAGCAGCTGATATCCTGAAAACTGTGCTGCCATTCATTAGGACCTTAATAGGCTAGAAAATTGGGCAGAGAGAAACCTAATGAGGTTCAACAAAGGCAAATGTACAGTACACAAAAGACAAGCAGCTACTGGTGATGGTCCAGCAGAGGGTCAAAAAGATGCCTAGGGGTCTGGGGCATCTCTTTTCTGAGGAAAGATTGTGGGAGCTGGGCCTGTTTGATCTAGAAAAGAGAGGACTGATATCATCAATGCATATAAATACCTGAAAGGTGGGTACCAAGAGGATGGTGCCAAACTCTTTTCAGTGGTGCCCACTGACAGGACAAGGAACAATGCCCATAAATTAAAATACAGAAAGTTCCACCTCAACACAAGAAAGAACTTTTCTACCTTTATCTTGGCAGGGGTTTGGACTAGATTATCTCCAGAGGTACCTTCCAAATCTAACAATTCTGTGATTCTCTGATGTGTACTACTCTCTTGGGGTAAAAGGCTGGCATGCAGAGTGTTTCCTGCACCCCAGCCTCCATGGGAGGAAAATAGCACACTCCTATGACTGGTATGAGCCACAGTGTGCTGCTTTAATACATGCTAATATATGATTAAAATGGAGACTACAATCCACTTTTATGACAGGGCCCACTTTAGCAGATAAATGATGGCATAAAGCCTCCTCTCTGCTCATAAATTTGTTCCCACTCCCCAGACTACATAAATGTGACTCCATTAGTGTCACACTCCCCAGCACACTCATGGCACGCAAGCCCAGAGTTAGAAATTTAGGCAGAAGCATTCACTTTTAAAGAAGGAGACATACACTTCTTTCCTTCTTCAATGAACATTTCTATAACTAGTATGGAGAACACTAGCAATTGTAATAGTAGAGCTATCTTATTATCTTTGCAAACAAGGAAGTGGTCTTGCTAATGAAGTATCACACTGTGCTCTTAGTGTTCGTTCCTTCATTTAGGTGGGTAGTCACTTACTGTATGTTTGGAAATAGAGATTTTCTTTAACATCTCATGGGGAGAATGCAGGGCTGAAGTGCAGGCAAAAATGGCTACACTGAAATGAATGAGTTTTGTTACTAACTTTGAGTAAACTAGTGTTTTACCCTCTCTCTTTTGTTCATTTCATTACAGTGTTGAATACTACTTAGATCATCTTTGTGGTCCTATGACACCTTAAACTTTGACTTTCCGTTTAAAGCCCTTGCCATTTAAATTTTGTCTTTCCATTGGCACATATACTGCAATGACCACAGAAGTCTTTCACCGGTGTGATGCAGTAGCAGGTGGAGGAAAGATCTCACTAAAACCAACAAGAAAATAAACTTAAAAGACTTGAAAATTCATTTATTTTAAAATCTATTCCTGAGCTGCAAATCTGAAAATACTTGCCTAGCTTTATCGACTTTGAGTATTCCTGAACTCATCATATAAAAAAGGCATTGAACAGCATCTTAAATTTTTATGATGTCTGAGTTATTAAACACTTGAAAAATGTGCTTTATAGTGAAACCACCACCACAGCCCAGCCTTTAGCAATATGCGTACTGATGCTGTAATATCTCTCAAACTATTGAAAATTGTGGTGGTCTGATTTTCTTGGTATTGTGAAATAGAAGTTATCTGCAAAGTTACCTCCAACAGCTCCTGCGCTCTTGATGTTTCATCTCTTTGTGAGATCTGAGGCTGGAAAGGTCCTGGGAAAATATTAAGACAATAGATTTATTGGTTTGTTAGTTATGTTTTTTGACATGTTTGGTATCAAGAGAGGAGAAAAGCTTATTTCCACTGTCAGCATCCTGAAGTTGTATCCAGGCTCTTAGAATTTCTACTATAATATGTCATCATGACCATAAAAAGAAAAAGTTGCCATACAGTTTTACTTTCTTCATTATTGTCTTATCTGTCTGATTCCAAAGTGTAAAAATGTGCTAATATACTGACACTTGACCCAAAACTCAAATAGGATTATTTTTAAAAATCAGCCTGGAAATCTATAAACATCATTGATGCTAGAAAATACCTGTAAAAACTGTTCTATGTCCCCAGGGCCTGGAAGCATATATATGAATTGTCACACTCGTAGATATTTTAATGCTAATTTATGCCTCTATTTCATAATTTTGACATGCTCTCCTTCCTTTTGCACTACTTTGTTGATGGTCTGTTGATGTCTTGTTGTTTTGAACTTTCTTTGAGTATGAGATAGGGAGACACAGTATTTCTTCAAGTTTATGCAAATGGATAATAAGTGTCAATAAACTCCTGCTAACACTAACCTACAGGAAGTTACACAGGTTATTCTTGGGATGAAACCAATGAGTTAAAGAAACTCAAATATGCGTTATAAGATAGCAATGGATCTTTAGAACTGTCAAATAACTTAAGAGCAAAGACTCCTTAAAAACCTTCATTCTCAAAAGTTAGTTTTAATAATCAGTGTGTTGCAGTATGTGAAAAGCAGATTATAACAAAAATAGGCCAACACATAGCTGCAATGCTAATAGTATCATGCCTGTTCAACACTGCTGTGAAGTAGGTAAGCTATGCTTTGCTCTGTGGCCCTCAGACCTTTCACAGTCTTGTAAACCAGGCAGTGCAGGATGTAAGGAAAAGCTGAATAAAGACATCACTCAAAGGCAGAAGTAATAAAAAAGGTATGCTAGTCCTTTAGGGAAACTTCAACAGCTTTAACTGTACTCTTTCTTTGTCCTCTTCATCCCTTTCCCAACAGTATCTGTCTCTCTGCTATTTCCACTCTTTTCCTTTTTTCTCTGTGACACACGCTAATTAAACTCTTCTTCCCTCACCAAAAGTTTAGGAAGTACTCCCAAAAAGGTAGCATCTCTTCCTCCTCTCTACTCTGATAGCCAGTTGTTGGATGTTACTTAATGTGTACGATGCAACCACAGGGCAGATGCTGTCATAATAAACCTGATTCATACCTCTGCAACAGCAGTAAATTGGGTCTTCATTATTAAAATATTGTCAGAGACTGAAAGGGTCAATGGCTTAAACATTGTTAAAATCACCAAAATACTTTTGTCCCTGTAGCAAACTGCAAGGAAACAGCTGCTCTTATACCAAAGCTCACCCCTCCCTGAATATGCCTCCTAATTTCAACTGTTAAGGGACCTGGAAATAAGATATGAGGGTACTATTGTCCAGCTATCCCAGGTGCAGAAGTGCATGCATATCTGAAGCACAGTGAGGTGGGCCTTAATGATTACATATGAGGGACAGAAAGGCTGAAGAGGTGGCTGAGGAAATACATTGGAAGATGTAATTAGAAGAGGCTGTCCTGGAAGGAAAAAAAAAACAAAACACCTTCCTCCCTCTCCCCTTCCCCCCCAAAAAAAACCAAACTCCAAACTAAATGCCAAAAGCATTACAGAGATGAGTTTGCTATATATATATATTTATTTTTTTTTGGTAGCTCATAATTGATGACCTTTTATGGTAGCAACTGATTTCAAAAGAAGATCAAGAGACATAAATAAATGTTAAGAACAAAATTAACTTGGCTTCAAATTACTTCTGAATTGTTTCTGCTTTGACTAGATATGTATTCCTGCATTACAGCAGCTGTGGACCTTCTTGAAATCACCCCATTCATTTAACCTCTTGGACAAACCAATTTTTTTTTTTTTCTGGCATGTTATGATATTTATAAAACCATGAAAAACACATTTTCATTTTTTTCCCACTGAGTTACATTCATTAAAAAAACTTCAATCAGAGCACTGATTTTTAATGAATCCAGTTTTAAATTCTGTGTGTATAAGAAAATGACTGCAGAAAACCATAAGGCTTGCTCTTAATTATAATGCTTTGTTTAAAATGGTAAAAAATAAATGTTCCTATTTCAATAGTTTGTTGTTTTTTTAAAAAAAAACTTTTTTTTTTAATATTTTGCAAACAGTTTCATGGAAACAGTAGAGTCTCAATATGTATAACAGAAGTATCATAGGTACTGTTGTGATCTCTATTAAGACCATGAAGGGTTTTGCATCCAGAAAACATCAGATTAATTTAGATTAATTCTAGGTAATATTAACAGGAAACTGGAACACTAAGATATTTAAATTGCTATGTGTTTGTGAAAATTTTGATCAGTAGGTTTTGGTTTCCATTTGCAGTATAAGGAACAATTCTCATCCTCCCTCTCTCTCTGTCCAGTTCCTTCCTTTTTCCTGAAAATTCCCAGTGAAATACCTGTTTTCACCCCCCTGCACAGGCTGAGCCGTGAAATGGGCCACAACAAGAGTTATGAAGTGATCACCAGCAGATAGGTAACAGAAAGTAGATACCTGTATTCCAGTCTTTAGTGACTTGTTGATTAAGAGAGTTTGGATATCTCCTGTAAAAAAAGTAATAACTTACATTATTTTCCATTTTTCCTCATGTTCTAGCCCTTTTCCTCCAACATGTGACAGAGAAGCACTTTTTCCCATTCTCTGAGATTTTTTGCCATCCCATAAATTTCTGCCTTTGATATTAAAGCTACTGTACTAGGCAGCACTACTAAATTACAAAGCAAGGTTCTATAGAGCGAACACTTTGTGTGGTCAAAAACTTTTTTTCTGTGAGAAATTAGAATAATCTGGCTCATATTTGAAGTTCTAATTTTTGCCAAAGTTAGGTAAGTTATCTTAGAAAACTAAAGCATAAGGTATCAAGAAAAAAAATATTTCATATTTCCTTACTGAACAATGAAAAACGAATTACAAATTTTATTCTAACATCTGAGCCCCCAGTGGTAACACAGCTGATAATGCAGAGCTATCAGTTCTCACAGGGGGACTATCTGCAGCATTAATTTCAGATCTTGGGCTTTGTGTTTTAGTTTATGCCTCTTCAATGAGCTTCTGATAAGCTCAAAGATTTTTTTGTACAAAGAGTAAGTTGTAACACTTCTTTGGGAATGATTGCTTTTGCAAGGGTTTGTGTTCTAGGGAGCTTTGAGGTAAGTGACTGTTATTACATTATGATAGTTAGAGATTGTGCAAACAAAATTTGACTGAAAAATTAAGTAGCCCTTGATTGTATTTTAACACAGTTTTGTGGGGTTTTTTTCTTATACAATCTGTCTGAGGACAGAACTTTAAATTTTAACAATAGAAACAAATATATTCATATAGAAATTCTCAGCAAAATAGAAAATTCTCTCTTTGTGGGATCATTTTTCCCCCCAAAAATATTCCTTTCTCATTTTAAACTAATGTTGTCACAGATGAAAAAAAAGAAAAAAAGAAAAAAACCCCAACAAAATACACCCCAAAAATCATTGCACATTGTTTTGTTCGGTCCTCTCTTAATACTAATGACATTAATATTATGATGTTTTTATTTGTCTTATGTTGGTACTTAAGAGCCAATACATATAGGTTTGTTTCAATTTCAAATAGCTCACTGTTCTTTAAGAGCTTATGAAGTAAAAAAGCTGAAGAAAAAGGAAAAAATTAGTATAACCAGCCAGGATACATCTACAAACAGGTTTACAATGTTTTTAATGGTACAGAATGTATCTATCAAAGTATTTAGAAGACACAAGAGGACTTAAGACCAAAAGAAAACAAAGAATCAATTAAGATATACACATGGTTGTAATTAAAGCAGTCATGGGAAAGAGCAAATCAAATAGTCTTTGTTTCTTTTGTAACAAAACAGTATAAAAAAGTTTTATCCTGAACCAATTCTTTGAGGCAAGTCAGGACATAGACTTGTCAAGAAGCTAATTTCTAGTATGTTTACATCAATACCTAGAGCTTCTTTCTCTATTATTTTCTCTTTATTTTACCCATATGTCTGTAGGTGAGAACATTTAGAATTTCTGATTGCAGATGACATTTCATGTCTGAGTACAAACCTACAAATATATGCATTTTATAAATTACTTTTTCATTTAAATTGCCTCTGAACATTACCTGAATAAAGCAGGCAAGACTTAGTTTCTGTTTCTCCAAACAGAAGCATGCACCATGGCTGAATGCTTCAGGGAGCTGCTATAACTTTACTACAGATGACACTTGTTAGTTGGGATATAGTAATATCCTCATTTATTTTAGTGCTCTAGTAAAGCATTTGACCCTGGTGGAGATGGATGATTTCATGGCAGTTGTGTGTCATATGTCCTTCTCTTCTGAGTTGCCACATGGTTACATATACATAGAGGGACATGTTTGTACTTCCTTGACTAGTGCATATACTTTATGTTGCTTACGCCTGGCTCTCCAAACCATACAACAGTACTATTGGTTGCCTGTCCAGTGTAGAGGTCACATTCACACTACTCAATTGCAGGCTTCAAACATTGGAAGCTGCTTTTACTAGTCTACTCAATTTTCTCCCCTGACTGCATTATGCATCTACATGTCTTTTAGGAGCCAAAATTAGTGATGCAAATATTTCCTTTACTTCTCTCTCTGCCTTTAAAGCGTATTCCTTTCTAGGAACATGGATCACAAGCCCAACAAAGAGCATATGTTTTCTTCCTCTTGCCCATCTCTTAAATAGTAGCGGATTTTGCTTTTAAATTTCAGAGCAAAATCTAGAATTTCCAATAACAGAGTAAGGGGAAGCTAGAGTCAGATGGTAGAAAATTAAAATTATTTGACTTCAGCAAAATAGTCTTTATTGGATACATAGAGACCTCATTCTAATTTTTTTCTTTTTCAATTATTACAACAGTAATCTTAAACCCCCAGCCAGACATGAGTAGATAATGGAAAGCAGAATTACTGTGAGTTATGTATACATAAATATGTGTAGTGACAGTGTAAGAATTGCTGTACTGTCTAGTCAATGGAAAAATTAATGTATTTTTTCTAATTTTAGGTCAAAACAATTAATACCAGACTTAAATTGCCATGATAAATCAGAAGATGACACAGGACTAAAACATATTCTCTTCAAGAGTGGTACTTCAGAACAACTTTCCCTAAAGCACACAATGTTAAAAATGACCATTTCTCAATTAACCTGACAGTAAATTATAAAAGTTTATTATGCATGAAAGGGATTTTTCTTTAAATGCTGCATAAGTGGAAATGAAACCTTTGACAAATATTTTATGCATTAAAACAAAGGACTTAAGGAGATTGCCTGGCGTTAATTAAAAAAATGAACAGTCATTTGTAAAACCAAAAATGGTTTTAGGAGAGGAAACTATAAATCAAGTATTAAGTGGAGTTAGAATAGTCCAGAACTCACAAATTTCATGACCTTTTTTTAGTGACACTTCCTGAGAACTTGTGGACTCAAACTTGAAGCAGAAATTGTTATTTTTGCTATACTTATTATTAATTTATACAATAAACAGTAAGCTCAGGGGTGTTGGGAAAGGGAGAAAAATAGACTTTATATATTGTATTGAACCCCCATATTTCTCTCCATCCTTCTTTTATGTACTGCTATAACTTTTAGTCATCATCCATCATGATTAACACTGGAAATATAAAAAAAAAAATTCCTCACTTTCCTTACTTGTAATTTTAATGAAAATATAAGAATTTGTGCTAATTAAAAACATTTCCAATTAACATACAAGAATTTGGGGATTATATATTTTTTTTGTAAATTATTGTGTTATATATAAATGGTTTACCATACCAGTGGGACATACATGTTGCCCAGACTTTTCCCAATTTTTTTCTTCCTATTTCATGTGCTTCTGAGCAATAGGTATGAAAGCCGTATTGTCTTGTGTCCTGTGCTTGTTCATGTTGACTGCTTCCTTCAATGCCCTGAAAGGTTTTGGAGCAAGTCTGGGGGGGAAGACTTACTTGGTATTGGTTTCACATTCAAAGTTTTAACGTTACAGTGATGCTTTGCATGTGAAGTTCTCAAGCTGCCATGGCACCACCCAGTCTATTGTGCTCAGCAGGTTTTCTATAAGGGGAAACTGATAAATTTATCTGATCCATTACAAACCCAGATACTCTTAAACTATATGTGTTTTGAGTTTTTTCATATTTTTTCTATTTGTCCCACGCGAATATGGAGTTATGAAAAAAAACAGGCTCTGGAATTTATAATTTTGAGTCTGACATTTGATGAAGTTCTTGAGTTTTCATTTTTATTCCTTTCCCTGTCCCAGGATTAAAATTTGGTAAGTCTGTATTTCCCAGTGGATAGATGAACAGCTAGCTAGAATCCATCATTGCTACAGTGCAGTACGGCTGTCAGCCAGAAGTGTAATGAAGTGGCAAATATTTATCTAAACTGCAAGGAATGTATCAGTCTTAACCTAATATTTACCAGAATTTAGAGAATTATTTTCCAAAGTATTTTTTAAACATATTTTCAGACAGGGATCTTTTAAAAAAATTAATTTTACATCTTTTTTTACTTGCTTCTGTGAACAACAGATTAGAAAGCCATCAACTAACAGTGTTTGGTTTATCACTATTGTTTTACTGAGAAGGATTAAATTATGTTATTTCCTAATACCAATAAAGTTTAATCAGATTAACCTAATGCTTCTCACCAAACACTTATTATCTTTCTACGAATGTCATGCATCTTTTTCGAAACTTCAGTCAACTGCAGTACAACCTTTCATTTAGCTTTTAAAATTAAACTCATATCTGTGATTACATAATTCCATTTTGGCATTTGACAATAAAATAGTATTGGAAATTATGTAAACTCTATAAGACAAACCTGTATATGACACCTTTTGGAGAGATACAGAAATAGCCTAATACCTATTTGGTTGGTTATTTGGAAAACTTTCTTCACTGAAAGGGCTGTCAAGCATTGGCACAAGCTGCCTGGGGAAGTGTATGAGTCATCGTCCCTGGAGGTATTTAAAAGATGTGTAAATGTGGCATTGAGGGACATGATTTAGTGGTGAACTTGGCAGTGCTGGGTTAACAGTCGGACTCAATGATCTTAAAGGTCTTTTCCAACCTAAACAATGATATGATTCTATATATTTTGTCAAGCTTTTTTGATATATGCAAAAAAAGGTGAAAGCAGCATGTGCACACTCAAAGCAGAAGCTAGCAGTTAATCTCTACTTCCCATAAGCAGCGATGGTCAGCCACCCCTCTGAGAAGCAGGGCTCCAGCATGCATAACAGTTGTCAGCAGGCAGCCATTAGAGACAATGAATGCCTCCCTTCCAGCTCCTTGCCTCAGCTTTTTTATCTGGGTTGATGTCATATGGTCAGTGTGGGTCAGCTGGCCTACCTGTGTCCCCTCCCAGGATCTCACCCTTGACTGAAGAAGGAATGTTGCAGCACAGCACTCAGCAGTAGCCAAAATGTGGGTGTGTTATCAAAAATCTTGTAGCTACCAACGCAGAGCACAGCACTGTGAGGGCTGCTATCGGGAAATAAGTTCCGTCTCAGTCAGACCCACCACACCTTCCAAGGCAGAATATTCTGTGATTATTCTTTGCCTTCACAGTTATCCTGGAGTCAACAGCTTTCATTACCCCTCTTATATCCATGCCTATCTTGTAACATTTTATTACTATCTATACCTATTCCTGCCTTGGGAGATTTGCATGCATAAATGGACCTTCAAGGAGTGATTACATCTGGCTGCCTCCTATGTTGGAGATGGCACCTGCACGATTATGGACATGGATGAGTGGAGAAAGGAAAGGGACAAAGAAGTGGACTTCCATGCATGGAAGGTCCAGAAGGACCATCCCTAGCCGGACTGTGACTTCATACAATGGACTTTGCTTATAGTTACCCCAGTTCTTTTATTAAAGTTGAAATAAAAAGTTCTGTCACCCCTGTTCCTATGGTGCTGGTAGCACCGGCAGGTGCAGGCTGTCAGTGCGGGGACAGCTACCATTGGTCAGTTCTCCCTGGGGAGCTGTCCGATCCTGTTAGCTCCTGTTTGTTCCTCCCAAGGTTGCCACCCACATAAGTTCTTGTTCCAATGGTTTGTAGCGGATTTGCATGCTCCGCCTTATCTCCACCCAGTTTCTAGAAGGTTCTTTCTTCCCGAGGGCATAAAAGGCCCTCCACTTTGTTAATAAATGGGATCGGCTTAGGCTTTCAAGGTGTTCGCTTTGTCTCCGTGTCTTCATTGCGGGTCGCGGGGTGGGTGAACTCAACCTTAAGCCCTTGCAGCCTCGATCCACCGCAGCTCAGCAGGCAGCAAAAGAACCCCCGTTGCCGGTCTTGTCCTATCCCAAAAGACCAAGACTGCGACACTCCTATTCTGAGTGAGTGAATGTAATGGCCTCTGTCATTGTAGAAGAAAAAAATTCCCAGACACAGACAGGTTGTCTTCAAGTTTTAAATAATGTCTCAAAAAAACCCCAAAAGTCTCTGTCAGAGGCCTTCTGTGAGGATTGCAGAAAGGACTCCTTGGGAAATTCATGTACTCAAGATTGACAGTACTCAGCAGTCCTCAAGGCTGAATACTTGTTTGGTTCCCTGCCCAACACTAATGTGACTAATTTTATTAGGCACAGTGTACCTGAACACATGGCACAAAGCCTTGGGCTCCCAGGACAGGGCACGGTAATGCCATATTTGAGGATTGTGGCGCATTTATGTTTAAGCATTTCAGCATGGAAAAATAACTTCTGCTCCTAGCAGACCTACTAGACTGAATCCAAGCTACAGGATTTTGGCCTTGATGAGTTTCAGTGGGTTAAAAATTACATGCTGACACTATTCACTGCTTTCAGATTCTTTTTGAGGTTATTGATCAAGGGTACATGGTGAGGCTCAACCGTTGCCTTCCATTGCTTTGATACAAGTCAGCCAATGGCAACAGGAAAACAACAAGCTTGTTCTTGAAGTAATAAGTAGGGGTGAGGGGTTTTTTTAAGCATATTTATTTCATGGGATATTTCATTAAAAACCTCATTAGGGAGACAGATGATCAAAGCTGCTTCTGCCTTGGCCTTGAGAGTTTGTTTTCTTTCTTCTCACAGGCAGTTCAGAAAATACAGTGGAATCTTATTATCCAGGACCTCACCAATATAAGCCTCAAATAGCTGAAAACTACTGCTGCTGTCTCAACTGCTCCTGCTACTGTTTATGATTCCAGCAATTGTCATGTTTAGCATATACGCTTTACAATATTTTTTTAATGTTCTGTTAAAATGCTTATTTTTGATGAAAAAAAAAAGAATAATGATGTATTTGTGGAGGATACATTTGTACAGAGTAATTTCAAAGGGCTGTGTAAACTGTGACAGGCTACCCAAGGGATGCAATGAGGGATGAATATTGTCAGTAGTTTTGGGATGACCACCTTGCACGCATGACCTCAGTACCAGAAAACGGTATATTGATTTTTTTTCCATTTTGTCTATGGTTCTTGACAAGATATGTCCAATTAATATCCTGTAAACTGGATGAGACTGATAGTGAGCAGTGTTCATCTGTATCAACACAGTCATAGTTAGTCACATTTAAAATTAAGGAAGTGTTAAATATTAATTTTCTCTCATTTTAAAATGTATCTTAAAATTAGTTTTGGGCTTGTCTTTTTGTGTGTCTGCACATACTCCATCTTTTGCATTTGGTTATTTTCCTCCTAGCCATGTTTCTTTATATGCAGAAACAGTAGGTGATACGGAAATAGAGGCTGCAGCTTTTTTAATTACTAAGAATAAATCATCCAGAAATCCTCAGTAGAGTTGCACCACTATTGATTTTTCAGTTTAAGAGTAGAGAGCTTTTAGGTCCCCAACAGGTCTCTCCTAAATCACTAATATCATCTGCCAGAATTGCGACATTGGAACATAAGTCTTCTGGGTAAGCCCTGTGCATGTCAAGAGCAAGAAAGAAAAAGACCACCCAGCATATTGCAATTATGTCTTCTGGGGAAACTTTCTTCTGAAACCTAGCACAGTGATCCATTGAGCTCCTTGTGATGATCCAGTATGCCTGATTTAAAGAAAAGTTGAAAGACAGACTCAGGAATAAATGTCTTATCCTTAGAAACTTCCTACATTTATCATGCAACCTACAGGAACAGGAATCAGTCACAGAAATCAAGCCATTTCCTCACCTCACCCTTAGCCTATGGTATGAGCGCATCTGTGGGTGTTGAGGAAGCTTGGGTCTCACACATACAGGACATTTATTATTAATCAGAGAAAGACAGCAGAAGTCCCAAGCAGTGCAAGCTAAATATGGTCTTTTCTGTCTTCTGCTTCTAATATATTTTTCCAAGATCTCTGCATTCAGCAAAGTCCCTCTTAAGGTGACTAATCAAATCTTTTTCTTGGGACATTTTTCTACCAGTTTTAGATGATGTTAGTGGTCAATTCTTGTTCTTCTGATATCCATGTCTCAAGAATGATAAAAATAGTCGTAAGGGAGAGATCCTTTTAAGTTTATATTCCTTTCTTAAGGATATCACTGCATTGCAAAGTATTTCATATTCATTTTGTGATAAACTTTGAGCTCTTACAACCACTATGCATTCAATTCCATATAACCTTGCTGATTTACTTTATGAGAGAAATAAAAGAAGACTGATGTTCCTTCCCTTTCTGGAAGAAGAAGCATTTCAGGAAGAGACCAGTAAGCTTCTCAAGGTTGCAGTAGCTACTCACTGGAGCTGTAATGTAAGTTGTAGAAATAATATAAGTTAGAAAGGCCCTAAGCTCTCCAGAAATGGTAAACACTGAAAATGCACAATATGTCCTGTTATTCCAAAGATAATGAGTTGTCAAATTTATGAGCTACTAAATGTCTTAAAATGGAAATCTTTTCTTTTGCAAAAAGCAGGAGAATGTGCAGAAGAAATACATTTTGCTAAGTAATGCAATACATATACATTTTCTCTTTCATATCAGGATTCTGAGGAAGTTTTCATTTATTAATAAGTTGTCTGACAAAGAAAAATTTTATGTTCAAACTTTACTTGATCAATACATGAAAACCCATCTACTTTTAGGTATAGGATAGTTTACAAATATGAAGGTTGGTGGTTTGCTTTGATTACCTTATTGGTTGCTTCCAGACATTAGGGAAATAAGTTAAATTGGTTCATCTTATCCTTCTGTTTTACCTTGTACTCTCAAAAAATCCCAGCATAATGTGTTTCCTAGGTATTTATTTTCTTTTCATACAGATTAATTTTTATGTTATACATCTGCCTTTTGAATAATCACATAGCTAGAAAAGCAAAGTAAAAACTACCACCAAAACACAACCCAAAATCTTTTCATATAAGTGGTATTCCAAAGAGGAATTATAAGCTTGAAATCAGAAGACCTCCTCCCTATATATATTTAATTCAGTGATTGACACTTTTTCCCACAAAGCATAGTATTTTGTTATAAAAATTTTGATCTGAGGAATTGTCAGCACTCACACACAAAGAGTGACACAATAAAGTAGAGTGAAAGGGACATCAGTATTTCACACAACTGAGTTCTGAAAAAGCTAAATCTTAGTACTGCGTTCACCATTTTACTAAATGTGGAATTTAAGAAACTCAGAGATGATTCTGTGTGTTTGTTTTCTTTCGTTTTGAAGCAGGAGTAAACAAAGATAGAACACTGTGTAGGTTAATCAGTGCCATATGATTCAATTATGTTCTATTTGGCTGTGGAATCCCTGAAAATAATTACAAGATGTTTCAGCATATGAGTTTATGATCATAAAATCTCTGACATGGTTCTGGGATTCAGCAGATTTGCTTAAAGAATGAAACTCTGTTCCTTCAGAAAACAAGAACATCTAGAGGTATGCCCATGACACAAGGAAAATTCTTTATTTCCATAAGTCTTTCTAAGTAGTTTCAAATGTATCTGTTTGTCTTTGAAGATTGGGCAATGTGTAAGTTTAACTCAAAAAATTCAGTATCTTATGAGCATGAAAACCCCCACACTTACCATGAAAATGTTCTTGCAACCTTTTTGTAACATATGGTAGAATTTTCTTATTAAACATTGTAGTAAGAGTATGAAGCTACAGTGGTTAAAATCAAAATATTTTGTTTAAAAATGAATCTAGTTTTGGACTACTGTCATATTTTCCTTCCGTGTGTACATACACACCACAGGAAGCATTTAATGTATATGCTTAACTGAAACATCTGGCTGGTTCTTTGGATGACTATGCTTAAAACAAAGCATACTTGTAAGTATTTGTATTTGCAGAGGCAGAATTCAATGATATAGAGGATATTCCTGTAAATTTAATGTTGAATCATGCAATAATTCCACAGTCCGATTTACTTCTCAAGATCATAGAATATGTTGAGTTGGAATGGAAGCGCAAGGATCATAAAGTCCAACTTCTGGGCCCATTCCCAGGAGTCACACCATGTCTCTGAGAGTTTTGTCCAAATGCTTCTTGAACTCTGTCAGGCTTGGTACTGTGACCACTTCTCTGGGGAGCTGGCTCCAGCACTCTGGGTAAAGAACCTTTTTCTAATATACAATTTAAACTTCCCCTGTCACAACTTCACGCCTTTCCCCCGGATACTGTCACTGGTCACCACAAGAAATCAGTGCCTGCCCCTCCTCTTCCCCTCATGAGGAAATTGTAGACTGCAATGAGGTCTTCCTTCAGTGTCATCTAGTCCTGGCTTTTTTAAAGTAATAATAATAAAATTATGCAAAAATTACCTTCCCCTATCATCTCCCTCCAACAAAACCCCCACAAACAAAGAGAAAAAAATACAACACATTAAAATAACCCATGCAAAGCCTCGGGCACCAAACTAGACTAATTTTAGCTGTAGCCATATAAGGATCAAAATAACAGAAGTAAATCCATAGCATTTATTTTATTTTTGGGTGCTCTCTATATCCAAAGTGGAAGATATAGCTAGTGTTTCTGATCTTTTACAGAGGCAACAGTTTTAAACACAACCAAATGTGGAAAGGGAAAGGTCATCTCTCAAGATGACCAATTTTTCACTTTTACCATATTGAGATTTTATATCAGCAAGCAGTAACTGTTCATTTGATCAATAATTAAAACAAAAACTTTAATACTGTTATAGTTACAGGGATGCTTCAATAGCATGACACAGTGTTTGATAGATTCAAACATCATTGTGTTATTTTTGATCATGGAAGTTTGCCAGACATTTTATAACTCTGTAATCCTATCCCACATTTATATTACTATCAGGAATGTAGGTTTCAAATTCTGTATATAGAAATACATCACAGACTTTAGACACAGCTTAAACCACCCTTTCAAACCAACTCTGCATTTTTGATTGGTTCACAATTGGCTATATCAGTACAATAAGGTATGATATTGTTCCTAAGAGGGACTTTAACAGTTGAGAGGTCAAAAAAGCTCACAAGAGATATCGCTTATATAGCTAAGTATTTGACATTTATTCTAATGTATTTTATATTCTTTTCTAAGTAAGTAAAAACTATTTTAAAAGGCTAATTTCCCATTATTTTTATTTTTTCTTCTTTCAAATTTATTCCTTATTTTTAAATGTCACTTGCCTATCTCATCTTCCAGAGGTCTTATCTGTCTTGTTACTATAGAAATACAAATTATACTTCTGGAAAGAAAGAAATAAATACTGCTTCACCCCAGTCTTCTGAAACATAAAGAAGAGCTATTTTAAAACAAAGTATTTTTTACAAAATAAGATTTTGTCTGTTTCTGTTTAGAGGCAGTTTTAGGAACATTAGTTCTCAGCTTAGCCAAAACTCTGACTCACAGCTGCTATCTATCTGTGTCTTTTTTCATCCAAAAGCTAAGGATGGGATATGGAGGAAAGAAAAAAAATATCAGCCATTAAAGCTCAATTCAAGCATGGTATCCCTTCACTTCCAAACTCATATAGCTAGTATAAATTTACAGAATTTCAATGTGCGTATGCGGAGAAGACAAAAAATAGGAAAAGCCAGTAGCAGCAGGTTTTATACTTAGTGACTTACAAAAGTTAAAAGAGCAACTTTCAAAGCCTTCCTATATATTTTAGTATAAAATACATTTCTCAATATGTGAAGTACTGCCTGAAAAAGCACTGTTCTAGTCAAGTTTCCCTTGAAGATTTCAGCTAGGTGCTACAAATCTCACTTTCCAAGAGTAGTTTGAGGCAATGTTCCTTAATCTAAGATAACTGTAAAGATTGTTCGATGAATGGAAATAATTGCATTTTTTTTTCTACTGAAACCACAGCAAAGGCTTATTTTGCCGTAGAAGCAGAGTGGAATGTTTGAAGATTCATATCTGTAATTTTATATGTTCCTCCAAAGATCCCATGTCTTTCAGCTCTTGAAACTTCCTGGAAGTTACAGTGACAGTAGGACAACTGTTTTTTACGTTCAGTTACTCAGGTCAACCTCCTCAAACTTTTTCTCAGGCTACCTGTCTTTTTCCATTCTCATTTCACCTCCTTCAAGTAATTCTCAGTTGTGAAATGATCTGGAAGATGACACTAATCCAAATGCCTCAGAAAAGCCATCATGTAACCAAAGATCTTAAACACTAAAATAAGGAAAGCTATTACCTAATTAATTCAATGATGCAAAGAAACAAAACTAAACAAAGCAAATAAATAAACAAAATCAACCCAACCCTTTTGCAGCTAAATAAGAGGGAAGTATATAAAAGAATTGTTCACACAGGTTTCTTGGAGGACTAGCAAAACACTTTGAAGTTCTAGTAGGAAGAGAATTGCTCTCTTGCAAAGACATCTATACTTTAACTGTCGAAGTAGTTTAAAATCTCATTATCTGACCCATCTCTCTTGCAGACATCTGGATAGTGGTATTAACCAAAAATCCCCTTTCCACTTTCATTGAGTCTGGCGTGTCTCCACCATGTCCTCCTTTTGCCTCCTGATCTTGATCTCATCTATTTACAGCTTTTAAGATGGCTTTCTGAAGTACAGCCACGAATAAGACTGACCTCAAAAAAAGCTGAGAAAACTGCCAGCATCAGAATTAAGAGTTCAATGATAGTATGCCACTCTCTTTTCTCTGATTTCATGCAGGCTCCACAGGTAATTGCAAAAAGCCCTTTCCGTCTGCAAAGGAGGCTTTTGTACGTACCAGTTAGTATTAAACCCTTCAAAATCATAAGGGCATTATCATATTATTACTGTCGAAATATAACTCATCTAAATTTGGAAATTCTGTTTACAGGAAAAGAAATAACCACAGAAAGCTTGCATAGTATCTAAAAGAATAATTTCATAATAACCTTATATCATTCCCAAGGCTGATATAATCTACTGCAAGCCTCTATTCCATTTAAGATGATTCAGTGTTTTCAGAGAGCAATGAGCAGGTGAACATTTCCCTAGAGAAAAGAATTAAAAAGCTCATAAGAGGGGGCTTAGTTACTTTCTTCTGTCCATTACCTTCTTGATCCCAAATCCTTATCTGAATATATGTGTGTGAATACATGCACACACAAAAAAAACAGAAGGTCATGTTAATGTATGTCCTATCACTACAGGATAAAGTATGCTTGATATATATTAGGTGAAAACACTCCTAAATCTCTGCTTAAGCCTGAGCGTAATTAATATGATTCATTACTTTGCACATAAAAATACTGAGCAAACCAGTTATATCTCTTTTAGAGAAGTGGCAAACCGAGTACCATTCCCTTCTCCTCAGCTGCAATACCATCTGTAAAAAGCAATGCATCTCTGAGACCATGGGCTATAAATCGTTTTGTGATAAGAAACTACACCTTACAGAGCAGTGCAAGTGTAATACATCTTTTTGTATCTTCAAATATAGTTTTTCTCTTTCTAAAATAAAAAAAAAAAAGGTTTTGTGCTTACAAAAAATTCTGAATGAGGATATCAGAAAAATCTTTATTACTATACATTGCCTTCTTTATCTGAACCACAGATATGGTACAGGTAATGTAGTTTAAACTTGCTTAAATCGATCCACCAAGGTGTCTTGAGGATCTTCAGGGGATAAGTGTTTCATCTGAGAGATTACTTAAAACAAAACAAAAAACCCACCTTGAGGTCTATTTAGCCTTGTGAGAGTCAGGAGACAAAGGTGTCATATATTCTACCTGGTTTTATTTTGCGTAAACAGTGACTGCTAGAAGAAACAAAAACCCAGGTGAGATTTTGTAGTGTAGATACAGATATTTTCTGTTCTGATCTGTTCATCCCCTAGCCTATATTGATACCAGAAGTTGCCCTGATCCAGGTGCAGCACATTGCACTTGGTCTTGTTAAACATGAGATTCCCATGTGTAACACTCCAGCCCTGGAGTGGCAAGCGCAGTCAGAGCCTTTACTTAAAAACAAAACAAAACAAAACAAAACAAAACAAAACAACAAAAAACCAACCAACCAACCAACCAACCAACCAACCAAACCAGGATTCTTTAATACCTCCAGATAGATAAAGAGAAGAAGCCACACACTTTTCCTGAAAAGAAATTTCTACTGTTAACTTAAGGTAGAAAATAAGAGAACTTGGCAAAATTTCATACATACAAGCAAAACAAAGCATTTCACCAAAGCACTTAGCCAGCAGACAACCCTCACAATTTAGCAACATCTAATCCCATCAGTTTTAAGCTACCCAAAACATCAAAAAGGAGTAAAGAAAGAGAAGGAAATGGAGCAAGAAGAGAGGAAAAGAAGAGAGAGAGATTCTGGGGCTCCAGGGCAGTGTTCTCACTGTCCCTACCAGTCTGAGACTGGGTTAGGGGCTCCAGCGGGTGTGGTGTGTTGAAGTTTTTCTCAGTTGCCTTTGACTGGTGGATGCCCTGGGGCTTCCCTATGTGGGTTCCAGGGGCTGCCATGAGGGTTGTGAGGTTGGACCCATCCCTGCTGCCTGCACACACACTCCCCTAATGGGTGGTTCTGACCCAACAATGCTTTTAAAAATCCAGTGTCTCATGCCATGGGCCAACTTGTGCTTGTCCAAATCCTATCTTTCAAGCATGTCAGCCACAGCACTGCACCTGCAAATTTGCTGAGGCTGCACACTCAATCCCTCTGTCTATGTCATTGATGAGACTTTAATCAGTACTTGTCCCAGGACTGAACTTGTAAGCTTATTGAGAAAAAATTGAGTTCTAAGGAGAAAAAAATACTGTAAACAGAACTTAAATAAGTCATATTACTTAAAAGACCTAAATTAATCTGACACCTCATTCAACTTATTCCCAGCATTCAAAGAAGGAAGTCACAGCAACTCTCTGGACTGTGTGGCTCATTTAGAAAAATATCTGAAGATTATGTGTCTTTTGTTTTTAAAAACAGACTATTTCATTTTATGAAAGGCTAGAGGGAGCATCAGTCTCCATAAAAGCTGAAGCCTGTCACTTAAATTAATCTTCTAGGGTTTGTATTTTATACTTTAAGCAGGTCTCTTTGAGAGCACTCTGAAGGAATAATCTTCAATAGTACCATTAATTCAGACATCATCCTTCACCTTCACTCTGTACTTTTGATATAAGGAACATTGGAGGCAGAGATTATGAAAAGATAGGTGTTGTTCCCCAGTCCATTAGTTAACAAAAGAAGTGGTCAACTGCTATGAATTCCTGCTTAATCATTTTGGGTGGAGGGCAGACTGGGGGAAGGTGTAGTGGGGAACGAGTTTACACCATTATTTTTGGGGTTTGCGGACATCCACAGCTCTGGCTGAACGCTGCAGCTGTGTGTATGTTGCTGCCAGAGAGAAGCCATTTTCCTGCTCATCTCCTGCTGTTTAGTGAGCTGGGGTTTTTTGCTTGACACTGCTGTTCTCCTGGTTCAGCATTGCGAGCCCAGTCGCCACCCCAGCTTCACCGTCGCCCACCATGGCAGCTACCAGAGAGAGAGANGTTGTTTTCTTTTTTTTTTTCTTTTACTTTTGGTGCTGGGGGAGTAGTTTGCTCTGGTCTGTTTACAGTTATATCTATATCTACATATATATGTAACTATATAGTAGTGAAGAACAGGTGTCCTTCTTACATCCGTTTTCTAATTAAACTTCTTTTTTCTTAAATTTAATAAAGAGTGACATGATTATTGTGGAGGAATCCTCTCCTCTGCTTTTTGGTAAACATTTTAGTTTTTTCCCTCAAACTAAGACAATAGGAAAAACAAATGGAAGCCTGGAGAACATGTATAGGGTGACACAAGTTTGAATGGTGTTTTTTTTGGAGGCACAATACTACCAACGTTTGAAAAAATAAAAAGGGTTGTAAGCTAGAGACAATTTTAGGGAACATGTCACAGAAAGAGAATCTTTGAGTAATTGGTTTGAGCAGTCAAAAGACTTCAACAAGAAATGATGTGGCATATGAACATGTCACAGAACCTTTATCAAAGAAGATAACAGAAAATTACACTGAAGACTTTCATTTGGTGATTTCAGAACAATACAAGGAAAGAGCAATGGAAAAAAAAGAAGAGAAACATAGGGACTATTATTTTTTTTAAATTTGATTGACTTGTTTGGTTTTAATTTTAAATATAGAGTCTAGTGTGACTACTTAACTCTGCTACTCCTAACTGAAATTGTAATCTTTAGAGTAAACTGAGATATGTGTAATGATATGAAGGAAAATTTCCTGCACTGCAACTTGAAAATTGTGTTGCATAGCATGTCCTTTCTTGAATTAATGTTATATTTCATATCTTTTCTTCAGAATACAGTCCTTATTTACACTTGATTCACTTATCTCTGCTAATGAATTGTATCCACACAAATGCATGAAATGACAATGCCCATTGATGCCTTGAGAGACCCCCAAAAACGGGACTCCGAGCCAAGTTAGTGTGGGATAAGAAGGTAGATTCTTTAATGTCTAGGCTTAGGGTTTTCAGGAATACATGATGACATGCTCCTCAAACACTGATTTCCATGTTTTTTATAATATTGTCTACCCAATCCCCAGTTCACATATCTCTCAGTCCAGCCCTGTCCTGCCTCTGGGCACACCCCCTCAGGATTTGAGTCAGGGGGGCAGTGGTACCCTCTCTTCATCATTTTGTCTTCCTCAACACACATAGGGCTCTTGGAGGTTTTCCAGTGTTCTTAGACCCAAGGTTGCTGGCTCATGTTTATGTCTTGTTCTGCAGGCCTTCTGATATTCTTCAGCCTTCTACCTTAAAGAGAAGTCTAAATATCTAAAAGAATTTGAGCTATTGATATGTGGCAGAGGTTGGCATGTATAAACATTGAACTTTAGCTGCTAGAAATATTGACACACTAAATATGTGTTTTTCACTACTGCAAATACTTCTAAAAATCTATAAAGATGAAAAAAAATCAAAAAATCAAAACCCCCTATGGCATCACCATACTGGAACATAAAGAAAACACATATTATCAGTTATATAGTTGATAAAACAGGATCCAAATAGAAAAATAATGGGTTGGGGTTTAGAGACAACTTGTGGAGGGAAAAGAATATTTCTGAATAAGAACGACTAGATCTTTTGCTTAAAGTAATAGTGTAATACATTAGAACAATCACAGTAAAAATGGCTCTTATAGTTTTACAGTTTTATGACTAAATATAATTGATTGAGCAGATAGATTTTTTAAAGTATTAATATTAGCTTCTTTATTGCCCTGCTTTCTATGAGGGTTAATATCACCTGCCAACAATTTTTGTCAGAAATGTTACTTGAGAAATACATTATACAGTTGCTCTGGTCACAAAGGCCCCAAATGCATACCATGATAGTTTATGTCACAAAAAGGCACTTTGAGCCCAGTTGCTATAAGTTTTTTAGGGCATTTGCTGAATTCAACATCTGTTGCCAGGGAGCTGAATGGAAGAATGCCTCCCACTTTTGGAATGAACCATCTCCAAATGCACAAGGAGGTTCCTCTTTAGATGCAGAAATAGATAGATGTTCTTTGCTTACAAAGGACATGTCACCACAATGAGTAGAGTGTCTTAGGAACTCCAGCTGGTTCCAGGTAGGGAGAGCTGTGACCACAGTGTGAAGCAGGAGCTATACAATTATACGGTTTGTTCATTAAATAGAAATGTTTCCTGGGGTTATTAATGAGAGAAAGGCAGTTCCATTCATAAATTCACTTTTATTTCAAGTGAAGAATACTAGATTAAAGACCTCTTTTCAACTTCGAGGTGTTGCAGTGAAAACCCAGATGAGTTTAATTCCATTCTAATCCTGTTATCAGTTAGGTATTTCAGTTTGCAACTCCCTGCATCAACTAACTATATAAATATGCTACACAAAGAAATTTTTGTTGTGTAATATTTGCTATGAAGAAAAAATAAAAGTAGCATGACTGATCAAAGGCATCATCTCTTTATTACTGTTATGTGTTCTATTAGAATTTTAATGTGAAGCTTTGCTTTAATCAATGTAAATAAACCATAGCTTTTCTGAACTAATAATAATGGCCAATCTTCACGAACAAAGATTTGGGAAGGGCTCTCCCCACGTGGGTGCGCCCTCCGAGCCTGCGCAGTGGATTTTTTTTTTTTTTTAGGTGAGGCACTGTTTAAGTGCTAAGGATCATTTGCCACGGCCAAGCAAGCTTGGACAGTGACAGTGAAGTCCTTAGGACTATCTACAGCACCCGATACTAACCGGGGCTGACCCTGCTTCGCATCCAAGATCTGATGGGATGGGATGGCAGGGAGGCATTGAACTGCCAGGGACGGTCCGTACTGAGACTCGAACTCACGACCTTGGGATTCCGAGAACAGAGTGCTCTCCCCTACATCACTATGCGTCATACTGAACTATGAGGCATAAAAAAAACCTTCTTTCCCCAATTTTTTTTCAGGCACCACTAAAAGCTCCCTACTATTTTCATCATGAGGTCATAATAGAGTACAAGTATCTCTGACTGATGCTGGGCTGCTGTTTTCATTATGTCTGGGATGCATCTATTCCCTTTGGCATGTGCAACTGTTTTGGAAATTCAAACCCTTTGTATCAGCATCTGTGCTCTAAAAAAAGCTCTCCAGAATGCATACAAGAATCACACTCCTAGCCTGTCTTCTACAGGGCTTGACTTTGGCTAAAGTTTTCTTTTGTTTTAACTGTCTATATTTCATAAGGAAGTTTGACAATTGTCCTGTAACAATTTTCATCCAGTTTTCTTAACTTTATCTAGAAGTAAGCAACTCTGAATTGTAGGTCTTCCTCTAAAGAAGTGGTCAAGCCATGCTGATTGCAAAATAAACCTTAAAATTTCTTAAATCATCAGGAACAAAGCTTTAAAAGAGCATAAGGATCCAGCATAGGAGGTTTGGGCTTCCATTTGGTCTGTCTTTTTATTTTTAACAGTAATTGATATAGGTTTCTGTAAAATATTTTGGGTCTTCTGTAGGAAGGTGTCAGTAATTCCCTATGGAAAAATGTATAGGTTTGCTTGAGTCAAGCTGTAAGAATTTCTAACACCTGATGATGTGTTCCCAGGTGACCCTAGAGATTTTGTATCTAATTATTTTAAAGTTTAAGAAATGCTTTTCTCAGATATTGATAAGAACTCGAAGCAGTGTCATATTCTTTGCTACCTCCATGTGATTTTTTTTACTACATGCACTAAGTCAAAGTGATTTTGAGAAGCGTATGTTAACCCATGGAACTTCAAATATAAGTGAAAATAAAAAAAAAAAAAAAAAGGAAAACAANNNNAAAAAAAAAAAAAAAAAGGTAACACAATTTCCAAAATCTATTAATCGATGCACTGTGGATGGAAAAGCAACACTCGAATCCTTTTATTAATATATGGGTATTTTTAAAATATATAAGTCTTTTTCAAGTGAGACTTTACATAAAAATATATAGAATTTGTAACTCTGCTACATGTGATGAGATGTTTTAAAAATTATTTTCTAACCTTGAAATCACGCTTTCTTTTCTGAGCTATGGCTGCATTTATTCCAGATGAATACTATGTAAGTAAGTTCATCTCCTATCTTTCTAAGTGCTTTTTCACTTAAAGCTGTTATTTTTCTGTGATGCATTGCAGATTGTCTCTTTTTCCTTGGTCAGCATGGAAACCTTTCTTCTTGATAATCAATAAAGTTCAGTAATAATAACTGGTACTTGTCCCTATTCTTTTTCAGTATTATATCTCCCTGAAGTATTCCCTAATGTTAGCAATTAATTTTTAATCCTCTCAGTCCAATCGTGACACTGTTTTCATTTTCATCATATTAGTCATCCATTGATTTTTCCACTATCATAAGCAATGGTCACATGTTTTATTTGTGAATGCTGGGAGAATATATTCAGTTATGTCAGGCTATATTCAGGTTATATTCCACATAATTTCTATATTTCAGCTTTGAATAACATTATGATTCTGAAATTACTCATTGAGGAACAGAAAATGAACATGTTGTTTACCATTGAAGAGCCTGTCTACCTTGAATTGTCATATCCAAATTCTTCAAACAGGATTATGTGGTATAAAACCCCCCAATACTGAAATGTCTCAGCTTTGAAAATAAGGAAGATGATCCTCTGAATTTAAAAAAAAAAAAATCAGTACAGTAGCTATTCATGCTTATAATTGTCACTTATGCTTATAATTGTAACTGAAAGTGTTCCTCATTTTTTTTCCATAGATAGTACATTATGAAGTACAGTTTTAAAAGAGGTATCAAGCATATTTACTTTCCTCAGCATACAAATAACCCACACTAAGTGGGTTTTCTGATTTTGTAAGCCTTAATTCCAGCATAGATTGATACTTATTTTCCTGTGTGATCTTGCTAAATATTTTAGGCATATCTTTACTAAATTAAAAATTCAGTGCATGAAATTCAGGTGCCTATTTTGGAAATGTGAGTTATGGCATGTTTTCTTTTTCTATATGAAAGTCTTACTATCAGCAAGGGAGTTTTCTTTTTCTTGAATCAGGTTCTCAGAATTAATTTGAGAATCCTGTAGTTTACTTTGTGTACACATGGTTTACAAATGTAGCTGGTATACACATATAGCTAATTTACAGTCAGCCTGCCTGCTCATTGCAGTTGTTCAGGGTTTCCCATTAATCCCACCAAGGGAGGGGATGGCACCTGCAGCTGTGCTACAACAACTGTGCAGTGCCCTGGGGCACTCCACATTGCCAAATAAGGTGTGTTTATGCTAAAGGACAGAAAAAGTCTGCATTGCTGGATAATCCCACATTCCACATACAGAAAAATAAGGAACATAATGTTGTTAGGAACAGAACAATATTGCATTATGTGTGTTTCCTTGAACATTGACATGTTTGTGCTATTCATGTTAACACTGGGAACAGGGTAAGTGTCAGAGATATTCCAATTGCAACGCATGCAAAGCTATTTCTATGGTAGGCCATAGGTAGGTCTTTCCTTCCCCCCAGCCTTTTGCTTTAGTAGGTGTGGATGTTTTAGCTTAAGCCAATGATGCCTTATTACTTTAATTTCCCTAGCAGCAGTCATAAAGGGTTCAAAAAACAAAAGTGATGCTTCAGCGTGGTTCACTGGCTACACTAATGTACACCCACCCTTAAAAGGATTTTGTATGATGCTTTCAATGATTGCTCATTTATGAACAATAAGACATTATGGTGTAGGACAGGAAGAAATCTTTCTGATTGAATGAGCCTGTGAATGTGAAATTTAGCAGGATCTGAACTAAAAATCCTTATGAGATTCTTCATAATTATTATTAAGGTACAAAAATTATGGTGCCTGAAGTGTGAATTGAGTGATGGAGAAATTGAGTTAATGAGAACAATTAATGCTTTAAACAGAACTTTCTTCTTCCTTGTTTTATACAGACAGAAGCCACCTCCTATATATGTCACAGACTGAATGAAAGTGTTTCCCGGGAGATGGCTTAGCACCTTGGTTTCCTGTACTGTGAATAACAGGCAAAACTAGCACCTACTACTTTTCCTCCAAGACCAAGGACTCAAAAAAAAAAAAAAGTACTTCATTATTGTTTGATTTACATGCAGTCTTTTGATTTATATGCAACTTTCTCATTTTTTATGAATCAAGTCCATGTCTCTTACACTCCCTCTTTCTTGTTTTAAACTACTATCATAAAACCAAAATATTTCTACAGGTTAAAACATTCAGAATTATTTTCTCACAGAAGTGAGAAATCAGTCTGACTTTTGAGTGCTGAAAGTTTTTTTGTCTACAGTGAGGATTGTTTCCTGTATGATGTAGTAAGGGATATAAGGAGTTGAAAACCAATTCTGTGTAATGTACTGTGTGTGTTCATATTATTTATGGTGCTGTAAGTGAAAATTTATAATGGAAGTGTTATTCAGGAGGTCTAGTTTATACAAAAGTAGTTTTGGGTTGCTATTTCTGTCAAATTTTTTGGCTGTGTAAGATTAAATAAAGAAAAAGTGCACAGTGGAATCTTCAGAGAATTCATTAGGTTGTTTTAATCTCTGTTTTTTCTCTTAAAACCAATATTCAGAATCTGTAATTCTTACTGCTTTTTACTGCTTCTTCCTTAAACAAACAAGTTCAATGATGCACAAGAGAGTACTATTATCAACTCTGTGGAGAATAATTGGGTAAAGATGACAGAATGTTACTCAGAAGTTGTTTTTTTCCCCCCCAACTTACTCCTCTCAGAACGCTTCATGCAATTATCTCTCCTGTAAGGACAGACTGTTCGGTAAGGAGAAGAGAAGGCTCCTGGGAAAACCTTAGAGCAACTTCCAGTATGTAAGGAGACCTATCAAAACAAAAAAGAAACTGGAGAGGGACTTTCACAAGGTGTAAGGATAGGATATCCTTCTCGAAGATTTACTGTGACTAGATGAGAGCTTTTCGCTTAAGAAAGCTTTCCTGTCTGGAAGAAGCATCTTTCCCAAAGGCAGTTTTAGATGTTTTCTCTTCCTGCATTCCACAAAAACTGCCTCTGGTATGAGTAAAAGATATGCATTCACAGACCTGTGGAAGGCCACTGTGGCAGGGAGGGCAGCAATGATGAAGCCCTGAGAAGAAGAGGGGGCATGTCTTTCTCAGGTCTGGTCTTCAAAGCACCATAAGGATCAATATTCTTTTAAGTCTAGTGTTCTAGGAAATAAATTTTCTTACAGTTCTTTCAGTGACTGGCATTTTGGGGGTACCTGCACATTATCTTACTTCACACAAGGGCATATGAGGGTGATGAGGCACTGAAACAGGTTGCCTAAAGAAACTGTGGATGCTGCATTCCTGGAAGATTTCATGGCCAGTTTGGATGGGGCCTTGAGTCCCCTAGTCTAGTGGAAGGAGTCCTTGCTCATGGCAGAGGGGTTGGAACCAGAAGATCTTTCGACACAAGACATTGCATGATTATGTGATTCTATGAATTATTCACATACAAAAAAAAAATGGTCAAACTGGGACAAATCAATGGGGTAATATTTTAAAACATAGTTACCTAAAGTCATGATGGTCAACTAAATTTTTGTGCGAGAACAAATACAAGTGCCTGGTAACCTATTTCACTGTGAACTACTGCTGGGGTTTGTGGTTGGGTTTTGTTTTTATTTTCTGGCAAAGAAGAAACACCAATTCAGATATATATGCACATAAAACAGACTGTAATGCTATTTTTTTTTCTTTTATAAAAGTAATATTTAGAATGTCCTCAAGTTTCCTACTATGCTAGTGAATGCCTTTCTTTTGTGGTCCTCTCACTGCTGAGATATAAGGTGTTTTTCTGAAAGTTCCTATTGTTTGTTAAAGTATATGTCCAGTACCAAGCTAGAAAAAGACAATTCAGGAATAGATCTATCTCAATCACACTGTCGGGACCACAGATCTTAATCAGTTAGAGTATAATGTATGTTAACATTTAGAGATAACTGGATAGGCCAGAGTAATGAGCAGAGGGGAATCTTGTAAAGTTCAATAAAGGGAAGGGCAAAGTCCTGTAGTGCAGAGGGGTAATTCTGGACACCAGTTCATGCTGGGGGCCAAGCAGCCGGAAAGCTGGGTCATGGTGAACAGGTTGAGCATGAGTGAGGAACCTACGCTTGCCACAAAGAGGTCCAACAGCATCCTGAGCTCCATTAGAAAGAGCATTGCCAGAGATCAAATTATGTCGTTGCTGTCCTCCTCAGCACTGGTGAGGCACATCAAGTATTCTGGCTCCTATTCCAGGCTCCCCAGTACAAGAACTATATGGATGTACTTGCACAAGTCCAGCAAAGGACAACAAACATTGTAAGAGTCTGAACCCTTTCATATGAGGAGAGGCTGAGAGGTAAGATCCTTTCAACTGCAGAAGAGAAATCTCAGAATATATCTTATCAATGTGTATAAATACCTGATTAGAGGAAATAAAGATCAGGGATCCAGACTCTATTCAACAGTGACCACTGATAAAGCAAGAAGCAATGAAAACAAATTGATACATATCAATTTCAACCTAACCACTACAAAGAATATATTTTTTTTTTTACTTTGAGGGTGGTTGAACACTGGAACAAGTTGCCTGGAGAGACTGTAGAGTCTTCTGTTTGATAATATTCAAAGCACAACTGAACATGGTCCTGGGCAATCTGCTTTAGCTGACCTTGAGTAGAGGGGTCAGACTACGCAATTTCCAGAGGTCCTTCTCAACCTCAATTATTCACTGATTTAAATATTAGTATTATAAATTACCCTGGTGAACACTGTATGGAAGGAAATATTAACAGAGAAATATACTCAAACACATTATTTTGTTGAATAACTATAGGTTGTTATGTTATAAAGAAGCAGTGATAGATTTATACACTGTACTTTGACAGAACCTGGAAAATTATTTCTATCTAATAACTGAAAAATGACCACAAAACAGTATGTCCTTGTTCCCATGTGGGCTTTGACAAGAATCAGATTGAGACTGTACGACAATTCAAGGTAAACATTTTCTAACTCTATGCATCTATCAGGCAGTATGACATGCCCCAATAAGCTTTAATTACTTGTAAAGTCATATCTATTCAGCAAATTAAAACAAAAACAAAAACACAAACCCAAAAATATAACAACAAAAAATCGAAAATAATTTCTTCACTTTTTTTAATCTCTTTGCTAAATGGAGATAAAACACAACTTTGCTGTTCCACCCTTATTGATAAGTTATTTGCACAGCTTTGCTGTTTCTAATTACCCAACCATAACATTCCCCAAATGTGTGATGATTTCAGCAGTTAATTCTATAATCAGACTCCACTGATTTGGCAGAAGAAAAGAATGGATAAATTCACAGCAAATATTATTAATAAAAAAGTCTTATCTACATTTGTTGTTAATATCACCTACAAAATCCCTTGTGTCTTTTGAGATTTCATTGAAAGTCACACACCCTGAGTGACTGCAGAATAATTCTGTAGAGGAAGTGGTCAGTGCTCTCTGACCTGGTCTGTGTCAAATATTGAAATAAATGTACATTAGTAATAATAACTGTCTACTTGTTTCACCTTGCCAAATGTCACTTGAATTATTACTCTGGTCCTCAAAGTAAAGAATTTTAACTTGATATTTCCTAGGGGGGAAAAAATGATCTATTCTTTGTTCAGTGTCCACAAATAGAAGCACAGCATTTGTCTTTTCATGGGTAACATTAAGTCTGTCTGATCTGAGTGATAAAAAGCAGAGATTATCTATTCCTGTCTGTCATTTTTGGCAAACTTGTGAACTTTTCATAAAACCAGAAAGATAAATCACAGTAGCTATTATTGTCTTTGTCTTAATCTCTCTAATGGATCAGTGTAATTTTTGGTTTGCTCTAGTAGGTCAGGGAGGTCATCACTGTAGGAGAAAAGCCCTGTCTACTTACTGAATGCTAAATACTGGTCTCACACACAAATCCAGATAAAGACTTTTCACAGAGGATTAGACTGCTGGCAAAGCAAAGGAGTGTTGTGGATCTACTCAGCTGTTGTTAACAGACTTCTTTGACATTTAGCAGTCCCTCCAAGGTAGGGGCTAGGGCCTTATAGCTTAGAGAGAGCATTCCTGATCCTAATTCTAAAACCATTCAATGTGAAGTTACGAATGCTTACTTAAAAACTCATGTGACACTGAAACATCTCACCATTATACTGCTTGTAGTTTCTGATCAGGGGAGGGGATTGGAGGGGAAGGGAGAAGAGGTGAGGGGAAGGGAGGGGAGGGGAAGGAAGGAGAGACGAGGAAAGGGGAGGAAAAATACTTCTTCAGGAAAAGCTAAAATGTGGTGTAGGTATGGCACTGAACCATTACATAAATGACAGATTAAAAAGGGGGAAAAACAAAGCATAGAAAAATACTGGTATCTTACACTGAACAAAAGGGAGGAAAGATGCTTTTCCTGTCCTTAATGGGCAAACATCTATTCCTCGGGAGCAAACTACTAGATTAATACTTATTACAAAATCAAAATATGTTTCCAGTATTGGATCAGAGAAATGTTCAAACCAAGACCCTCAAGAACTTAAATTTCCAAGAGTTTTTCATTCAAACAGGAAGAATAAGGTGCATGACTTGATTCTGTCTGTTATAAAAATGATAAAGACTTTGACCTAAAGGCATAAAAACTATGAAGTAAAAGAAAGACAAAGAGAGAAATGGTGGAATGTTTATTGAGACTTATAGACAGAAAAAAAAAGTTACTTCGATTTAAAAATAAAGAAATAAAAAACAAAACAAAAAAATCTGGTACATTGCAAATAACTGTTCCAACCAGCTGTCTTATATTCTGTCAGTTTTATCTTCCTTTTTGTTTTATTCCTTTCTTCACACCCCCTCCCTCCAGTGTCTCAGCTTTTTTATCTCCCTTAGATTTTATCTTCATGTCTTGAAGAACAACACCAGACTCTAAGTCCCTTTCTTTGCATTTCCTCATAAGAGCAAATCTACCATGCTCTTCATTCCATATGCATGTCTAAGCAAAACCTCTCTCAGATGGATTTAATCTAAGAGATTTTAAACATCAGATGAGAAAGAGGAAGCTATTTTAGCCTGACCTTTCAGACCAAATTTGATCACACTACAGCCTGATTGAATAGGTTTTAATCAGCTTTGTCAGTGATGAAATTTAAGTTCTTATGCAATTGAATATATTTTCATCTGATTTAACAAAATAAAACAAAACAAAACAAGCTCATGTAGACAATGAATTCTCTTTTTAAAATTTGTTGCAAGCCAAAAAAAAAATTAAAGAAAAAATCCAATATTTTAGGGTTTTACACTGTTTACAATATATGGTGTTCATCTACACTTGTATGGTCAGATTTCACGAATGAAGATTTGGGAAGGGCTCTCCCCACATGGGTGTGCCCTTCTGGCCTGTGCAGTGGATTTTTTAGGTGAGGCTCAGCGTGCACAGAACTGGCCCCACCGTTTAAGTCCTAAGGTTCATTTGCCACGGCCGAGCGAGCTTGGACAGTGACAGTGAAGTCCTTGGGGCTGTCACAGCACCCGGTACTAACCGGGGCTGACCCTGCTGAGCATCCGAGATCTGAGAGGATTGGATGGCAGGGAGGCATTAACTGCCAGGGGACGGTCCCCACTGAGACTCGAACTCAAGTCCTTGGGATTCAGAGTCCAGAGTGCTCTCTTTTAGACCATGGGAGCACCCTCTTGTCTACACTAATAAATATAAAAATCACATTTAAGCAGGAAATGTTAAAATAATTCTCTGTTCACCTGAAAATACTTATTAGATACATACACACTATCACCTGAAGGAAAATTGTCAAGTACTTAACTTTAAACTTTCAAAGATACAGGTACACTTTTCCACAATTTCTGAACTAGTGCATGCTGTTTATATGATTCCTACATCTATACAAAGCATGCAAACATACAGTTTGTTTAAACATTGTTTGATGGATTAGTCTGACACATAAGGTGCTTTGAAACGGATTCTAAATATATAAAAACAGTTTTTCAGGCATAATTGTATACAAGCAAGTGAAACACCAAAAAGAACTACCACTTAATATCAAGGGTCCAATATAATTAGGAATTTTATTTTTTCTGAGATACTCAGGGTACTTCCAGATTATCTTTTGTTCATTGTGTAATACACAAATATTCAAAGAGTTTAAGGCAATGACAATTTTCTTGAAGATTTCTGTGCAGGTAGGATTTTATGCCAAGAACATAAAAGGTGTCTTCGAGGTGTGGAGCCATGGAAATTATAACACTGGGAATATATTCAAGGCCTAAAACAAATCTCCATTCCCTGGGATAGAATAATTATTAAAACCTGTTATATAATATTTACACACACAGCCCCTTGTGGAAGACAAGTATGTTGGCTTGTCTATAATTTCATAATATTGTATACACTTTGCATGTCAAGAAAGTTCAAATCACTCCATTCTTTTGATTATAGTGACATGTCTTATTTACTGTCATGAGCTAAACAGATCTTTTTCCTTTTCAAAACAGTTAGCTAGGAGGGTCATATTACTGGGAAAAATGCTTGGAAAATGAGACTTTTTTTTCTTATTCCGTAGTATAATTTTCAAAGCCCCTGCATCTTTATTTCCAGAAAATGACCAAACAAACCACAAAAAAAACCCTCCCAACAATTCCATTGTTTGATGTAGCATTTTGGTCTTTTTCCTGAAGGTTTTTAATTTAAAAGACTGAAAATGAGAAACCGATTTGTCTTAAAAATTGACTACTGATGAAAAATATTTCAAGATCATTACTAAATAGATTGGGAAAAGGATGCAGAATTTTTTTTTTCTCCAAGTAAACCAAGTTCATTCACAACATTTTTATTTCTTCCTGTATTTACTAATTCCATGTAGAATCATCCATGTAATATTTTAAGTTGTTCCTTTAAATATAACTGTTAAATCCTGTCTTTAGGAAGACTAAATTCAATTACCTACCTTATTTCAGTATGACTAAGGCTTTTCCCTTCTTTTTTTTTTTTTTGACTACTGTCTACTTGGAAAAGATATGAAGGAGTTTTTTACCTATTGTGAAGAACAAAAAGACTATTTGGGGCCATTGACAAAAGCACGCTAGATGAGATAAAAGACTGAAATGGACATAATAATTGCCAAGTCTCAATTCCTGTAATTGCAGGCTAGCCCCTTTGACACAGGGATTCTAAGTCAGAAACTATGCAACACTTTCAGCTATGTAGCTGCAGCAATTTTTGTCTTTCTCCTTGTAGAGTTTTATCTATAATTAATGTTTAAGATTTCCAGGTCTTATATCCAGTTTTTCATCAATGAACTCAGGATATGGGGAAAAAATGTGTATTAATCGTGCTAAATTTCAGGTATAAATTATCCTTAAAGTATTAAATAAAAATATGATTGCAAAATTTCAAGCAGAAAATGAAAAAATAGTTTTCAAAGTAAAAAGAATGGATTCACAAATTTCAGCAATACTGTTTTGTTACTGGTGGATTTGGATATTTCAGCTGGAGGCAGGACTGTGACTACGCATGGGTATGAAAACTGAAAAGAATCAGAAGGATGTCCTTGCACTTTTGCATCTTAAGTGATGAGCAAGTGCACAGAAGCCTTGCACTCTTTAATGCAGTGAACGTTACTTTAAAACCTAGTGACCCTCATAGGCTGACAGGCTGAGGATAGAATAATCCACTGATGTGCCCTTTGCACTGGGCAGCAGGGTAATGTTTCTACTCCTTTTTTATCAATATATGTGCTGCACCTCTTCACCTACTTTTGCCAGTAGGTCAAAAAGCTTTTGTAAGCCTTTGTGCTGCATTGAGGATTAATTTCCCAGCTAAGAAAATATAATATGTACTAAAACAAATTCTGAAGTTGATGTTTTTGTTTTCTAAGTTCTGTTTCCCAGCATAGACATAGGTGGGAGACTGGTAATCATCTGTTAGTTTTCTCTCTTCCTTTAGAAAAAAATTGGATTGGGGGCAGAGTGGGGAGCAAAAGTGGGGATAAGCTTTTCTGCCAAGTCAGTGGATTGTTTGTATTGCATAACTGAAAGAAAGTTCATGTTATCAAATCGTCATCATCGAAGAGCACATTTATAGTGGCCATGGCATGACTGGATGTTTTAAACACAAATTAATAATAATTGAAGAACACTTAAAGCAGCAGAAAGAGCGTTTGTGGTTTGCTTTGGTCATCTTACATCCCTGTAATTTTTCATTGTTCAAATAGAAGTGGATTGGACATTTTTTAATAATATGATATACCCAAGATGTGTACTGCTGTGAAATAAACAAACCTTTGTTTTCATGCCTGGGAAAGCAAAATGAAGTCAAATAATGTCAAATCAGATTTGACTCTCCTAATTCTTCCACAAGTAAGCAACTTGTGGTCTCCAACTTTCTCAGTGAACTGTGTATATTTGTGTTGAAGAAAGTCTATGGTACACACATAAATTCAAAGGAACTACATTTTCCTTCTTTCTGTTCTCCCTGAATTTTATATCTGAGATGCTTGTCTGTTATGACCAGCAACTGAAGGCAAGGGTAACTCAGATTCTTGTTGATAGATCCCTTGGGGCAGATTACAGTGAAACAACACTGAATAACCGTTGCTTATATATATAGGATTTATTTTAGAACAATTTTGTTGCAATGGAAAGGAGGTATATAGCCCTTTTGGTTATTATCTATAGAAATATAGCAAAAGCACAAAATTAACACTTAGGAAAATGTATAAGGAAAAGAAAGAAAGAAAAAGAAAGGATAGGAGTAGAAAGACAGAGGAGAGACAAGATATCACCACTCATGGATCCAGTGATGAGACTTGATTGTTGCAGTTCAGATGTCCCTTGGTGGAAGCGATGGTCACGGTCTTGATCCATTGTGGCTTGAGAAAAGCACACAGAAAAAAGTTCGATAGGTTAATATAGGCTAAGGTTTACATGGGAAAGCCCAGCTACCTCTCGTGTTGGGGCGAGTTTTACACTGTGTATTGCAACACTGTGGATCATGTACATTCCTCTGGTGGAAGGCCCGAGAAATGAGTCTAGGGCCTGTCTTGGGTTGAGCTGGCAAAATGCCAACTGCCCAAGTACAGAGAAAAAGTGTTCCTCCCCCCTCAACCAGCCAAGAGAAAAAGGAGAGGAAAAAACCCCTCCAAACTAGGTTTATGCTGAAAGTAACTATATGTATTTAAACAGAAAAGAGAAAATTAAGAGAAAACTACAATATAACACACACTTACACAAGTTATGTATAACAAGAAATAACCTCCCACTCCCCAGTTAATACAAAGTCTATTACTCTAGATTCATAAGCACTTTAAAAGACACCCAGCAAAGAACAAAAAGAGCAACAACAAAATGTTTCTACTTCCCTGAAACTCAAACAAAATGCAAGTAGTGGCAGCAGGAGGAGGGCCTAGCACAGTAGAAGAGCTGTAGCACGTCCTTCTTCTACTTCAGCCATGGTGGAACTGACCAAATACCTCCCACTGCTGCACTCATATCTTAGGTTTGCATCATCTGGTATGAAATATTTCCTTAGTTACCCAGTCAGGTGATAACTGTCTCCCAATCTACATAGATTCTCTGAGCCTGCTAATTTGAGGTCTTTGATGGGTTATGACACTTTCTAAGACATGACAGCTGCCTCTCACATCAGCATACTTGAGCCGATTTTGCCCCATCAGAAGGGATGAATACTTTCAGACCTACATGTGAATGTCCCAACACCTCCCCTGGAGGGGAGGAGGAAGGGGCAGTTTTTCAGCTGAGCTAGTTGTGTAAGATAGGACATTGGCATAATAAAAGCACTATGCCCCTTCACAGGATCTGCTTCTAATTGGCCTTTTCCTTTATCTGTCTCAAAACCCAGCCTGTGGTGGGTTCACACGTCCTCTTCACGGGACAGATCATCAGCAAAACACCCTGCTGCTTTTGCAAAGGCCCGATTTTTTGAATTATTAACAATTAATATTTGTGTCTATCACATTGTCTTTGCATAGCAAAATAAAGTATGTAGAGGAAAACAAGACAGTCATTTCAGTTCCAATTTCGCACATCAACATTTTTGTTAAAACTGCATTCCTTCTTTAGTCACAAACTCAAAATTAAAATCAGAATCACAATGGATTCCTAAAGTATAGTATCACCTTAATTTACAAACTCTTTGTTTACTCTTTGAAAGTCTCTGTGGACCACTTCACTCTTCATCTCTGACTCTACTCCTAAAATTAACTGCTAATCTTTAAATTGTAGAAATATTCTATGTAAGGCATTTGTTCAAAAGTATCTTCAGTTAAAAAGTCTTTGTACTGCAAACCAGATTTGAGTTCAGACTCTTACTGGTATTGAGAACTACTGGCAGATAGTTTCATTTCTCTGTGCTTCACTCATCAAACATAAAATGCAGACAATAATACTTTTCCTCACTCAGACAACTGTCATGAGGCTGCATGGATTTATATTTGGGAATTGTTGCGCTAAATTTACTTGGGCTTATTTTGAAGTGTGAAATACCTGAGAGAATAAGATGCAAGTGAAAGACAAGGCATTGAGAATATAAGTTTCTTATATTTTCCTAAAATGAAAGTAATAAACACAGAATGGCTGAGAGCTATGTTTATACTTAGGTCAGACTCTACAAAAATGCTGTCTTTTTCCTAGAAGTGGAAAACTGCCACATATTGCTGTAAAGCAATAGTGGACGTACTTAAACTTTTCAAAAGAAAAGTACTTATCAGCCCTGCTTTTCAGGTGTGCAACTGAGTAGAACATGGTACAATACAAAAAATATTAATAATAAAAAAATAACAGGCTGCTTTAATTGAATTGCTCTTTCCCATTTCTTTTCAAAGGAGCCTTATTTCAGACTTGCTCTTGCTCCGTCACAAGGTTCAGGTTGAAGTGAGCAGTCTGTGAGCTTGCTGGGCTCATCCAGTCAAGGAAGACTGCTCTTTTGGCTCTAGATGTCTTGAGTTTACATTTGAAAAACAGCTACTTCCAGGAAGGTTGCAAAAGGCTGGTTTAACATGACAATACCAACACTTCTAGCAGAAGTTTGTTCTATTTTTTTCTTGCTGTCTCTGAATATCTTTTATTTTACATGAGTTAAAACCTCCACCACTACCAAAATCAGAAACCAGTGAGCTTAGTTTTGCAGCCCACTTTTTATTTCAAATCTGTGAATATAATCCACATCCTTCCTATGATGAAAATAAAAAGGGAAGAAAAAGAATATATTTTGAACCTCTGCTATTAATTGCCAATTACTAATGGCAAAGTAACTAGAACAGAACTGTAGTAACATATCAGACAGCTGCTGTAAGTGAGGGACCCTCACACAGTGTCATGATTAAAGCTTTGCCCCAGTGATTCAACAGGAATTAAATTAAAGGCAATGCAACTGCATATAGTGATAGCATCCAAAATTTGAATTAAAAAAATCCCTGAACTGGAAATACTCCTAAAATTACATTTTAATGTGTGGGGTTTTTTGTTTTGTTTTGTTTTTTTTTCTAAGGCTGAGATACTCTAATTCTGTGCTAACTTAGGAATTTCTTTTGACTATGCTTCTGTATAAAAGTGGATCATAATGTGCAACATAGTCTTTCCTAAAATCAGCCACTTAACAGGACTTCTGACACGTTACTTTTCAATCATGCTCAACGTACTTTCTGTTTAAAATATAAACTGACTCATCGCTAGCATTTTTAACTACTTCGACACAGAAGAAGTAATATCAGATCTACCACTTTACTTGTGTGTCTATCTAGACACATTTTTCCAGAAGCCTCCTCTCTTCAAATTATTTTTGTTTGGATTCTGTTTTATTCTGTTTTATTCTATGAGTGTATCAATATGAAATACTAAAGAAATTGAACATCACCAACATGACACAAAAGATTCAGTTTACTCAAAAGCAAAGGTAAGAGTGAGGATTTATGTAGGGCTTCTTTGAACACAAAACCAAGACTCATATTTAATTTCAACATTACAGAGAAAAATAAATTAAATTGATTTTTTTTTTGTAGAGTCCTTTATATTCTCCTACCTTACACGACAAAGCAAACAATTCCCAGAAGCTGCACCGTCCTTTTTAGGTTGGTCATTTCTCCTCCATTCCATGGTTCAGTTATATTGCTTTAGAATAAAGGCTTTGCAGGAATTTATATATTAAATAAACACTTAACAATATTAAAACCACTGAAATAGCTCACTCATAAAAATTTTGTGTAATAAAAAAGAAAGTCTCCTTCCTTTTTCAAAAACAGTTGTGGATACTTGGCCGTATTATGTCATATTGCCTTTGGAAAATAAAATAAAGACAAAAGAAAGCATTGAAAAAACTCTTTAAACTTTTTCTACCTAAATTGCTGTTGAAACTTTCATGTTGGCATAGAAAGAACTACAATAATAACAATTGAAAAAATAATTGGACACCAAAATGGGCCTTTATTTGCCTGATTACCCATTTGATATCTACAAACATCTGTGCTTCTGTATATGTACAAACATAACTCATTTATTAGTGTGTTTTAATTCTCTAGGTATTAGGACTGCTGTCAGTTCAAGAGATTTGTTCTTTTAGTGCAAGCAGCAGTGACTTATATTGTAGGCTAAGTAAGCAGTCACCATGCAAATCTGAATACCAAGATCAAACTGTATTTGACTATCTTGCAGATGCAAATTAGAAGGTTTTGAAAATTTAAAGTTGTGTGTGAAGCTATAAAGCACTATAAATCTCCCAGTCTTTTTGTACACATCTCAGCATCTCCTGTGTTATTTTCAATATTCTCCTTCCCTATTTGAGAAGGGTTTCACAATAACTTTATCTCAGGATATGTGTTGTCATTTTTTGGATT
>VWZD01005477.1:3882-29848 GCA_013396695.1 Sakesphorus luctuosus | reverse complement strand
CCTCCCCGCTGCCCACACCGAGCCCCCCGCGGCTGCCCTTCAGGGTGGTCCCCAAAGCACCGGCGATGGGGCAGCAGGTTTGGGGGTGCTTTGTCGGCCAGGGCACCCACCGAGGGCTGCGCCCGCCCCTCCGCAGACACCCAAAGGTGGTTTGTGCCCCGCAGCCCTCGGGCTGAGAGCGGCGCAACTCGTGTCACGGAGCCGCAGCCCCAGGGCGCAAACACAGACAGGGGGTCCGGCTGCATCAGGCGCAGCCCAATGAGGTGGGAGGGGGTCCCTCCGGGGCCGCCCCCCCGCTACGAGCGCAGGTTCGCCCCTCTCCTTCCCGGCGCAATTTGGGGGGTCTCCCCCCCTCCCCCAGCCAATCCGCGGGCAGGCAGCCCCCAAGCCCCGCCCCCCTTTTCCCACGCTCGTTCCTCAATGGAGCCCCCGGCCCAGGGGCCACCCTGGGGGTCCCCAAGGGAGGGATGCTGACCCCACAATTTGGGGTGCGCGCTGTGACAGCGGACACGGCGCATCCCCGGGGACCCCCATCCATCCCGCTGGGCCCCCCCGGCTCACGGGCAGCTCTCGCTTCGATGGCTCCGGAGAAACGCAGGTGAAAAATCCCCGGTGCTGCGGCGGCTCCCGGCCTTGGCTGGCTGTTCTCCCTCCCCGGCGCAGGGATCGGGATGGATGCTCGGCCCGGGGGCGTCAGGGCCTCCTCGCCAGCCGGGCCCCGGCGAGCCCGAGCCCACCGAGCCCACGCCGGGCACGGGGCAGGCAGCGAACTCCCATTTCCTGCCTCCGATCTGCCCGCGATGAATCACCGCAATTTTCCTCCCCGGGTCTCTCCGTTTCTTGGAAGAGACGGCGAGCAGGAGCGCTCGCTCCGGCTTTTTGGAAAACGCGGCTGCTGCAGCCGATTTTCTCTCCCTTTCCCCCTCTCCCTCCTCCAGCGCGCCCCGCGGAGCAGCGATTTCCAACCCCGGCACGCACACACGTGGCCCCTCCTGGCTCGCCACCCCCTGCCCTGATGCTCAGACCCTTTTCACCCCAATTTCTACATTCCCTGGGCAGTTGTGGCCACTGCTGCCTGCTTTTGCCGGATAAAAGATAAAGAGGGATGGCTCCGACCTCAGTGCAAAGCACCCACCTAACCCAGAGCTCCCCAAAACTCTCCACTAACCGAAGCAAAGCCCCCAACCTGAGCTTGGCTCCTGGAACGGGAAAGCAGCAGTTTGGGGAGGAGATGGGGTGGAATGCTCTGGGATGCATCCAGAAATGCCTGTCTCGTGTCCCAGGGGTCCCAAAGGTGGCAGAAGAGGGTCTGACTGAAGGCATTCACACCTTGGGGCAATGCCAGGACCGGCTGCTTCGAGATGTGCCAGCACAGCCACCGGAACAACCAACAGCACAGAAATGGTGGAAAAAAGGGAAAAACAGGACAGATGGGGCTGAAGAAATAACATAACGGAGCCCAGTCTGGGCAGGAAGTGGAGACTGGAGAGAGTGAGTGGCAGAGCAGGCACAAAGCTCCCTGGATGCGTTTGCTCTGCTGGCAATGAAGGGTTTCCCATTCCATCCCAGTTGCTGCTCCTGGGAAGTAAGGGTGGCTCCTTTGGAGGGAATACAACCAGCCCCATGGGTTCAGTTTTGGGTCTGTGCAGAAACCACAGCCAGAGATGACCAAGGGAGCCAACAGCTGGTTTTGGCACAACTGACAAGTCGAGGTGCACCTGCCCCAGTGTGGGAATGTGTGTCAGCCAGAGCAGTGTTTTAACAAAGAGCTGGGGGATTGTTGGTGTGGGAATGTTACTGGGAAGAGGGAAATGGCAGAATGCCCAGTGGTTGAGCGAGGACTCCCTGTCCCTGTGAATATCCTATCACTGAGAGAAGTCTCTCAGGTTTGACTCACTGTAATACCAACAAACCCTGTGGTTTCAGCACAAGCAGCCCCAGGAAGAGCCTTTGACTAATGATTCTAATTCCTTTACATCCCTGTGGATTATTCTTTGATAGGAGCTCTCACTATTTCCCATCAGCTGTGACTTTTAGCCTGCTGTTTGCACCCTCCTTACAGGGCTGGGAACAATCTGGGCTGTTTCTATAGGAATTCTTTTAACTCCCTGTTGTTAGAGGTAGCACACTGGGACAGCAATGGAAAGGATAAATTCAATAAGGCTGTTTTCTCCCTTTTTGTGTGTAATTGCCCTCTCACAGCAAGGCAGGTGCACAGCTCTTTGCAACAGCACCTTGGAGACTGTCAGATCCCACAGGAATTGCTGCCCTGGGCACAGCAGAGCCAGGGATGGGGCAAGATGTGCTTTGAGGTGCTGCTCTGCTGTTGAGCAGGGCAGGGGGAGGTTTCAGTGAGTTTTTGTACCCACTGATCCCACCAGGGGAAGAGGAGCAACAAGAGGTTCCAACAGAGCTTTCTTCTTGCTCACCTTTGTCTCCAGAGAAACCAGGGAAGGGAAAGGTCCAACTACAGAGCTTGGCAGGGGCTCAGGCTGGCACTGTGCTTTTACCAGAGCTCTGCCTCTGCAGCAACCCATGGTGACTGTATTCCCTCCTCTCTACTTTTCCAGGAGAAGCTGTGGCAAGGAAAGGACACAAAGCAGGCCTGGAATCTAGTTTCATTTTATTTTAGCAAACCACATGTTCTTCACTTATCAACATCTCTACATTAGCACTTGGATAGCTCTCCAACTTCTCTTTAGAAAAGGGTAAACAAGAGGTGACAAACTCAGGCTTTTTCATCTCTTAAAAACATCTGAAGGTTGGTTCCAAGAAGACTTTGATATATTTTGGTTTTAAGGTAACAGATGTGGTGTGGAAACACTAATTCAAATCACCCGCCTGACCCAGAGCTGCCCCTCCTGGAGCCCCCCTGGCACCAGACCCTGGGGAGAGGCCAGGGATGGACTCTCAGAGCTCTGGCTGGCTGGGAGGAGCCAGGGGTGCTCCAGGGCAGCAGCACCTCTGGCTCAGTGCAAGTGCTGTATGTACAGGCTCCCTCACGGAAGCGCCAAGGGCCCGGCACGCAGCGATCCAGGGAAGGCTCCTCTGCCACGGCACCTTCTCATTAAAGAATCACATTCCCCCAATCATCCTGTTCCTGCTGTCTAAAGATATAAAGATCTTCTCTGAAGAATTGTTTTAAAAGCCAACCCTCCCCCCGAAACCCACGCGGAACACTGGAAATGTACAGATTAGAGACGTCCTAGAAAAGTCCTAAAATTATTGCAGAAATTAAAGATGAGTCGTTGCAGGGGAGGGAGGGGCAGGCACGAGGCACAGCATCGAGATTGAACCAGTGCTCGGGGCGGTTTCATTTAGTTTTCAGCTTTTCCCCCATCATTCAGAAAAAAAAAATTAAAAAAAAATAAAGAAGTGTTTAAGCATCAGAACTAAAATACAAATGCACGTTGACTTATAAAACAAGATTGTGGATTTGACCATGGGATTCCCTGACACTGGAAACGTTTTACTTTTTTGCCCGGAGAGATTTCCTCATGGTGGATTTGCCCTTGGCAGAGGGTTTCACCTCCTTCCTCCCGCTGGCTGCTGGTTTCTTGGCAGAGCTGCCACCAGAGGGTTTCTTGATGGCTGGGGCTGCTGGTTTGGCTTTCTTGGCAGGGGTTTTCACCTTGGGAGGGGGCTTTGCCTTGCCCCGACGGGCCGCGGGGGTTTTCCTGGGCTTGGGCTTGGACTCTCTTCGCTTCATGGGAGGGGCCCTGCCCCGGGATTTGGGAGGAGGTCTCTTCTGCATCCTGCCAGGAGGAGACACAGCACAGCAGCTCAGGGAGGTGCCAATGGTACCAGGGCAGAGCTGCTGCCATCAGCCATTTGCATAAACGAGGCAGGTCTCACATCCCTGTTCTGTGCCACGGCTGCTCCAGCAGCACATTCCATGAGCTAAACCTCAAAGAACAAGAGCTCTCGCCACACTGAGCACTTCCCATCCCCACAGAGCTCTGCCAGTGAGGCTTCCAACCCCTCCTTAGGCAAATAAACAAATAAATAATGACAGTGAATCAGTGAGCTGTCAGCACAATTAAGAGCCCTGAGCACGCACTCTCCTCTCTAAATGGAATTTCATCACTTAATGAACAACACATCTCAAATCCACATTCTGAGTGAGGCAGGTCTCATATCTGGCTGTACAGAGCTGCAAATAACACTGTAGGGAAGAGTTTTCCTAAGGAAACACTTAGTAAAGACAAAAAGTCCCACGTGAAACATGACACTTTGTAAAGCAGGAGACTAAAGGCAGAATGAAGAACAAACACAGGCTCTCTGTCATCTGGGGGAAAAAACCAGGAAAGCTTCAAATTACACAGTGGGGGAGATCTGTTATGGAATGGGGGAGATCCATCATGGAATGGGGGAGATCCATCATAAAATGGGGGAGATACATCATAAAATGGGGGAGATCAGTGTCTCTGGAGCAGCAAGGAGTAACTAGACACTTCTTCCAACACCTGTGAGCAACAGCCACACCACGACACACCTGAACACTCCACAGCTGTGACAGACACTGTATTTCCATCCAAAGGAGCCCACCCATACCTCTTCTTTGGTGGGGGCTCATCCTCCTCAGACTCTTCCTCTTCAGATTCTTCTTCCTCCTCAGATTCCTCCTCTTCTTCCTCATCAGATTCCTCGGACTCCTCATCCTGCTGCTTCTCTGGGTAAAGCACATCTGGGCTACAAGAGGGGTCTGGTCAGAGTGGGATTTGCTTCCAAGGACACGACTCCAGGGCTGGCAGGCCTTGGCCAGCCCTGGCTCTCATTTGGCACTGCAGCTTTTCCCCCCAAGGTTCCAGATTTGAGCCTATTCCAGAAATGCCCCAGACCTCTGTGACTGCTGCTATCCTGGATCAAAACTAGTGTGGCCAGCAGGCCCAGGGCAGTGAGCCTTCCCCTGGCCTCTGCCTTGGGGAGGCCACACCTTAAGTGTTGTGTTGAGTTCTGGGCCCCTCAGTTGAGGCAAGAGATTGAGGGGCTGGAGCGGGGCCAGAGAAGAGCAACGAGGCTGGAGAAGGGAGTGGAGCACAAGTGCTGTGGGGAGAGGCTGAGGGAGCTGGGGGTGTTTGTGCTGGAGAAGAGGAGGCTGAGAGGTGACCTCAGCACTGTCTGGAAGTGCCTGAAGGGAAGTTGTGGCCAGGTGGGGGTTGGTCTCTTCTCCCAGGCACTCAGCAATAGGACAAGGGGGCATGGGGGGCTCAAGCTCTGCCAGGGGAAATTGAAGTTGGAGAGCAGAAAAAAATTCTTTGCAGAGAGAGTGCTGAGGGATTGGAATGGGCTGCCCAGAGAGGGGGTGGATTCCCCATCCCTGGAGTTTTTTCAGCTGAGCTTGGCCGTGGCACTGAGTGCCATGATCTGGTGACGGGACTGGAGTTGGCCCAAGGGTTGGACTTGATGATCTTGGAGGTCTTTTCCAACCCAATCCATTCTATGATTCTATCCCAAACCAAAGTTATTCAGTCTCTGCAGTGGAAGAAACACAACAGCTTGGGAATGGCCCAGCGCTAAGCTGCCCCTCCTCTGGTTCTCCCTCTCCCTCATTTCCCTTTCCCTGCTAACCCAGGGAGATGGACAACAAAGGGGCAGGCTCAGACCTGAGGACTCGGCGTGTGCTGAAGCTGTGAGGACTCAGAGTGTGTGCAATGAAGGCAGGTGGGGAGCAGAGCCTTCAGTGGCTGTGCTAATCACAGATCCCAGACTATCCCAGACTGGTTGGGAGGGACCCACAAGGATCATCGAGTCCAACTCTTCAGTCAATGGCCCACACAGGGGATTGAACCCATGACCTTGGCATTATTACAGCCAAGTTTTAACCAACTGAGCCACTCTCAGGACTGCATTTGGCTCTTCCTGGCACACCAAGGGCACATCCCTGGGCTGCCCAGGGCCCAGCACAGCACCAGCAGGACAGGAAAGGCTGGCTCAGGCTCACAGGGGCTGATGCAGGTCCCCCTCCCCTAAGGAGGGCTGGCAGCTGGTGCTGCTGCTGAGGAGCAGCTTGGACTGAGCACCCACCACACTCCCTGCTCAGGGGAGCTGCTTTTAGCACAGTAACACTGCAACAAAAGCATCAGGACAGGCTGTCTGAGAACACAGCCCAGTACTTTTCTTTCTGCTGCCCTTAAAAGCTTCTCTTGGCAATGAAATCAGCTTTATGTTCACCCACAGTCAGACACCCAAGCAATGTCATTACCCAGAGTAAGGGTGACAATGTGGCAGTTCATCAGTTATTAAACACTCCACAACCTCCCTGTGAACAGGAGGTCGGCTCATGAGCCTCAGCTCTGCTCCCTGACCTGTGCAACACCTCTCTCAAACATCATTTTACAGCCAAGCTCCTTACCTGGGATAATATGGGAAGCAAAGCTGAAAGGTTCCACTGAAGCCCTTGCCAGAGATTTGCTCCATCCAGCCATTCTTCTCACATTTCTGCAGGGTTCTCTTCAGTAGATGCACTGTGGAAGAGAGAAGAAAGCAGAGAAATGCTGTGTTACTATCCTTATCCTCTTGTCTGACTTCAGTGCTCTCTGCAGTGCCCTCAGAAAGCAGAGCTGCAGTCGAGGTGGGAAATCCTCTCAGTTAATTTTTAAGTTAGACACAAGTGTCCTGAGCACTTGGCAAGTGTAACTCTCAATTCTCCAAGGGAAGAAGCCAAGAATGGTGCATGTTGCTGGTGTCATGATCAGGGGATGCTCCTTCAGATGCATCCAGCAGCACCACAGAACTACTTCTGCCCAGATCTAACCCAGGTCTCAGCTTTTTTCAGCCTGTTCCTCCAAAGTGGTTTTTAAAATAAGCCTTTTTCCCTCCTCATGTTCTGTATGTCGTATGTGCTACATCCTTCACCATTCTGTGGTTCCCTTTTCGTTTTGTTTTTTAAAGGGTAAAATATTTGGTGTAGAAATACAACAAATGCACTTTTTATTCCAGCCTTTCATTCCAGACTTTTATGTCAGCCATTCCATTGTAACTCAAACTGTGCAAGTACAGGGGATCTCTGTCTCTGGCAAAGGGCTGAGGTTCTTTAGTCAGTTCAGAACCATTTTCAGCTTGAATTAGAGGAGCCATTTACATTTTGAGCTCCCTCCAAATCCTGGAAAAGTGAGGTCTGTCCTCAAGCACATTCCGAAGAGGTTTATGGTTATAACCACGAGGCTGGTTTTACTCTGGGCACCAAAGATCAACAGCAGCACACAAAGGATTTGATTCCAGTCAAGCCCAGTTCTAGGATGAAGTATAAACTGGGAAGGAGAGTAGAGCTTTGGCTCAGCTTTCTCATCTCACCACATCTTCCTCCGGTTGCTCTCAGAACAAAGCAGAGATCATCAAAATTCCTTTTATGTAACGGAAGGAGAGAAAGAAAACAACAGATTGCAAGCTGAGATTTCCTTATCTGCCTTGCAGGAGTGACAAGCACTGGGGGCTGGCTCAGCACAGGCCTCCAAGGACCAGGGACAATTCCAACAGCCCTGAAAATAAAGCGTTCCAGGAAGGGTTATTCCAATTGGGAAGCCTGGAAGCTCTTTGGCCTGCCCCAGGATTAAGGAATCACACTTGACATCAGCCTCTAATTGCCAGAAGGCCTCAGGCAACTTGGGCTCTGTGTCAGTAAGCCCTGCACCAAACAGCTGTGCTGGTGCTGTGCTCCAGCTCCAAGTGAAGAGCTCAGGGGCAGCAGCTCCTCTCAGCCCCAGGTCCTGAGCAGTGGCACCAGCTCTGGGGCACCAGAGCACCAGACTGAGCTCCCTCCAGGCCTGACTGGAGCGAAGAGCTCAGCCTGTTCCAGTTGACCTCCTGCTGCACCAGGGCTCAGCCCAGACAACCCAAACAAGCTATTCCAAGAACTTTAAAGGCTCTGATACTGTTGCTTCTGCCAAAGCAAAGTCAAACCAGACATTAGTGTTGCTCCTGGGAACAAAGACACGCAAAATCTCCTTCCAAATACAACAGGATTAATTTCTCTCCTCATCTGCTTGACCTTTTAAAAGTCAGAGCCAAACAAGGACCTCAAACAAATCAGTAAAGGATGCTTGGGTATTTTTTTAGAAATCAGACTATGCAACTTCTGTAAATAAAATGCAACTAGGAACAGCACTGATACCAAGCTGTCTCCTTTCAAAACAGAGAGACAGATGAAATCAACTTGGTGATTTAAAAACAATCAAGTACTTGAATACTATTGCCCCTTCCTGGCTATAGACAAGAAAATCATGCATTCTGTCTCAGGAACAGGCCTTTGTCTGGCTGGGAAGGGTTTGATGGGAATTAAAACCCCTCTGAGCATCTCTGCAGCACAAAGCTGAGCAGCCCAGCTCCCTGCAGGCTCGATGGGGTGGTGTGCAGGTGCTGCACAGGCACAGCTGCAGCTGCAGGACTCTCTCAGCACACAGCAGTGGTACATGGATGGGGACTTTACCCTGGAAGTTGGAGTTGGTCCCTGGGTAATTTTCCAAGATATACTTCTTCAGGGCGGTGGTGGAACAGGTCTTCGGTTCGTTCATGGCCGCAATGGCAGACAGGATGGCATCTTCCATCAGAGTCCCACCCAGCAGGGGCTTCTCCCCTGATTTCTTCAGCTATTTTCCAAGGAGGAAGAGAAAAGCATCAAGACAAAATTCTCCCAAACCAGGTCAGGACAAGCTCCTCTGCACCAGGTGGGTCGGCGCTCCTGCATTAGCACAGACACGTTTAATATTAAACACTGCACAGGGAATGCTGCTCTCCCAGCTTTAGGTGGGAGGCCAGGCCCAGTCAGCCAGCTGGCCTGGGGGGCTCTATCAGCAATACCTCACCCCACTCCCCAAACACACTGCAAGTCTAAGGGCCTGTAGCTCAGGGGAGGAAGTAAAGGAGAATAAATCAGATTGTCCTCCGTCCCACGGACCAGATGTACCCAAGAGACTTCTGTAGCACAGACATGAGTAAAAGACACAGCAGGCATCTGGGGTACCTGCTGCACCTCCAGTTAGGGATGGAGAGGAAGGCTTACCCCACCAGCTCCCTACTGTGCTGGTGAGTCAGAGCTGAGGCAGCGTGTGTAGCACACTCAGCAAGGAAACAGGGGTCTGCTCCTGGAAGGGAGAGCAAGAGGAGACCAGGAGTCCTCCTGCCTCATGGTTGGACAAGTCCTGAACATGCCAGGCTGCTGAAGGAAGGGGTACCCAGTGAAGCCAGGGGAGAGGGCGCAGTAACCGACATCCAAGGCTTGTGGCCAACAAGAGATGAACCCAATCTCTGACCTGGAATGTGCCAGATGCTCCCTTGCCTGTGATCTGCTCTAACTGGCCCTTCTCTACAGCTCTCTGCAGGGCGTTCTTCAACAGCTGGGGCCTGAAACACAGGAGAGAGAGCTTTACTGACACACTCTGACAGCTCCACAAACAAACAGAGCAACAGCAGTTTGCAGAGAGTGAGCAGAGCAGCACTCCCAGTGCTGTCTGCCCACACACAGACACGTTCAGTGGAGCCCTGTCAGTGGGAGCAGAGCTTTGGCACGCGCCCCGTGCCACGGCACAGCCAGGAACAGGCACCTCCTGGGCAGGGCTCCCTCCCCTGGACACTGGGATGTGGTGGGCAGCCAGCCAGCTCCCAGGCAAACAGGGGGCTGGGACAAGCCCCTGTCAGAGGGGACACACAGGGTGCTCCTGGTTTTGCTTCCCACGCCTGACCTGCTCTGTACAGGTGAACTCAGGGTTACCGTACAGGGGAACTCAGGGGTTACCGTGCAGGTGTGTCCCACCTAAAGCACCCAGAATCAGGTAGGATGAGACCCCGAGGAGAGGCCTTCCCACCCCACAGCTGAAGGGATGTGGGCTTGGATCAGGTGTGCAGAGCAGTGCTGCTGTCAGCAGCAGGAACAGGGATGGGGCGTGGAGGGATGCAGAGAAAGGCACAGCCTCTCCTGGAGCTTTGCCCCTGGGAGCAGCACCTGGGCTGAGCCACCGTGAGGGAGGCAGAGCCAGAGCAAGGCTGAGCTTTCCTGCTTGCTGAAGCCACTCTGGCACCCACCTGATATCTACTTTGAGCTTGGGGTAATACTGAGACACGTATTTCTTGATGAGGCTGTAGGAGGCTTCCTTGGGCTCGCACAGGCGGGTGAAGGCCAAGGGCAGGACGTCCTCCAGCTTCACCTGCTGCTCTGCACTCGGGGCCGAGGTGCTTCTCTGCAACACACACATTTTACACACCTTTGGGCCTGCAACTCTGGGTTTCTGAACCAGCAATGCACAGGTGGGAGAAGAATCACAAAATCTTCTGGGTTGAAGAGACCTCTGAGATCATCAAGTCAAACCCTTAATCCAACCCCACTTGGATCACCAGATCATGGCACTCAGTGCCACATCCAGTTTCATCTTGAAAACCTCCAGAGTTGGAGAATCCACCACTTCTCTGGGCAGGCCATTCCAATCCCTCAGCACTCTCTCTGCAAAGAATTTCTACCTGATCTCCAACTTCAATTTCCCCTGGCAGAGCTTGAGCCCCCCGTGCCCCCTTGTCCTATTGCTGAGTGCCTGGGAGAAGAGACCAACCCCCACCTGGCCACAACTTCCCTTCAGGCACTTCCAGACAGTGCTGAGGTCACCTCTCAGCCTCCTCTTCTCCAGCACAAACACCCCCAGCTCCCTCAGCCTCTCCCCACAGCACTTGTGCTCCACTCCCTTCTCCAACCTCGTTGCTCTTCTCTGGACCGTGGCCACAGAGCTGGAAATCAGGAGCTGTGAGGCAGCTCTTGAGATTCACAACTTTAAGTAAAATTGAGAAAATTTGACTGAATTTTCAAAGGAGTCTCAGGAAAGCTTTATAAATACAAATTGCTGAGTATTTAACAACATCTGTATTTTTAATTATTTCCTTCCTCTTTCTATAGAAGTTTTCCTCTGTTACCCTTCAATAAAACAGGAGACAAATAATAGAATCACAGAATCATTAAGGCTGGAAAAGACCTTTAAAATCATAAGTCCAACCATTAACCCAACACTGCCAGGCCACCACTAAACATGTCCCCAAGGGCCACATCCACAGGTTTTTTGAAGACTTCCAGGGATGGTGACCAGCACTGCCTTGGGCAGCCCCTCCCAATCTTTCCAGCCCTTTCTGTGAAGATGATGATACATTCTGACACAAAACTTAAACCCCATCAAAGGCAGGACCCATTTACACAGATGAAACCTTCCTCAAAAAGGAACAGCTAAACACAAGTCCATTTTTTTTGAGATAACACAACAGGATCTTGATTGAAGCCAACACTCCCTTCTGAGTTTTCCTCCATCCCTTTTGTTACAATGAGAGGGGATGATCAGGAAGAAATGGTTTACTCTTTATACAGAAAATGTGCTGGAGCTCAGTGATTTGATGCTGAACAGCCCAGTGTGTGAGGGAGCTGCTCCCCTGCCAGCTGAATTCACCACAAACACCTGTTTTGCTGCCACACAGAGAAAGGAACTATGACCAAAGACACCAATGAGCTGCAGAGGGGAGTGATGTGTCAGCAGGTATCAGGTGCCTTGCTCACACTTCTCCTGGGGCCAGTGGCCTGTATTTACAAAGCTGCAATGCAATGAGACCCTTCAGTGCCCTACCCCAAGAGTGGGACCATTTCCCTCAGTTTTAGGGCTTCTGGTCTCCCTGGCAGGCAAGGGATGAGCACCAAGGTGTTACCTGGCTGAGTTCACCTGCCTCAGCCCCAAAGGGACTGGCAATTCCAGCAAAGGATTTTGTAACTGCAATGTTAGTAACGTGTTCCACACCCCCAGCACAGCCCAGAGAGCAGAACAGCAGTGCTGGAACCACGACGAACTGTGAGGCTCAAAAACCAGCCCTGTCACATTGTGCTACCTCAGAACAACACTCAGCATCAGCAGGGTTTGTCCAGTAGCCTTGGGATAGTCTCTTCTTCCTTCCTCTGCCCTCACAGTTAATGGAAAAACATCCTGAAGTCTTCCCTTTACCCACACAACAGATACAACAGACACAGGAGCAGCATAAAGCTCTCCCACAGCACCTCAGAGCCCCCTCTCTCTGCCAGGTAAAGACAGAGCAGGAGCTTCATGGTTATTCAGTTTTCTGCCTCTGAACCAAAGCCCAGGGGGTTAATGTAAACATTTTAAAACTAAGATTTTGATCACTCAACTTGGTTTTAATTTCTCATAGCAATTAATTTCTGATTCTGGTGTGACTGGGATGAGTGTTTGAATTACTGTTACCTGGGGAGGAAGAGCACAGCAAGAAGAACACTGTTTGGGTTGGGGTTAGGTACATTGCAGTGTAAGATTTTTCAGAGTATGGGTTGAAATGATCCATCTTACCTTCCTGTCTCTGGATTTTGGAACAGTTTTTCCTGCGTTGGACACCACCACAAAGCTCCCAGAAGCTCCCTTTCCTTTAACCTAGTTCAAAAGAAAGTCCTTTTCAGTCTTTAACAGGGTAACACAGAACAGTAACAACCTGAGGGAGACTCCCTGATATGATGCAGATTTTGAATGCACTGTCACCCTGGCAGTGGCAGAGCCTGATTTGAACCCACTGAAACTTCACTAAGATCAAAAGCTGCAGCCAGACATTAACAGAGACTCTGCTGTCCTGACAGACAACACAGGCATAAATTACAGTGCCAAACCCCACAGAGCTGCAGAAGGGACCCTGCTGGAGTCACATGCTGCAATGCTGAGTGACACAACACCCAGAAAGAGGCAGGAATTGCACAAGAACCAACGGTGCAAAGCATCTGACTGACACAACAGTGCTGGAACTCCACCAGTGTCTGACAAAGTGGGGACAGGGGCTCATGAACATCCCTGAGGAGAGCACTGTCAACCCAGAGACCTGATAACAGAGTTAAGAAACTCCTCTGTAAGTCACACGATCAAGGAATGGGTTGGGCTGGAGGGGAGTTTAAAGATCACCCAGTGCCACCCCCTGCCATGGGCAGGGACACCTCCCACTGTTCCAGGTTGTTCCAAGCCCTGTCCAACCTGGCCTTGGGCACTCCCAGGGATGGGGCAGCCACAGATTCTCTGGGCAACCTGTGCCAGGGCCTGCCCACTCCCACAGGGAGGAACAGTTTTCTAATACCCAACCTAAACCATTTTATCTTATCCCACACTAACTTGGCCTGGAGTCTGTTTTATGGGGTCTCTCACGGCATCACTACTTTGTGTCAGTTCAAAGCCATTCCCCTTGTCCTGTCACCCCATGCTCTTGTAAGCAGTGGTGATTTCAGCACTGCCACCCCCAGTGCTGCTCCACAGGGCAGACCTTACCTGCCTAATGATTCCCCTCTCCAGCTCCCTTTTCAGGGCCTGCTTCAGCAGGTATCCCCTCCTCTCCAGCTCCAGGGATGGGTACTTGTGGATGATGTATTTCCTTATTGCAACCACCGAGGCCCCAGTCTTCTGAAAGCAGGCCTGGAACAGAGAGCAGACTGAGCAGGGACCTCCTGCACTGGAGGGCCCTGAGTGGGGCTGAAGAACAGAGGCTGGACTGATGCACAGGGCTGGCCTCTCCCCAACAGGGACTCAGGAGTTTAACATGACTAACAAAATGCTTAACTTGCCCCTGCAGAGCACCTGAGGAACAGACAACACAAAAGCAGCACAGCAAGCACAAATCAGCTGCTCTCCTGCTCTGAAACACTGACATGGAATGGCTTAAAACACAAAATACTGGCGCCTTTTGGCAAACCACTGGTGCACAACTGGTAAATCATTTTACTAACATCAGACAGGGCAATCGTTACGTCAGGACAAGCTGACAATTATCATTTTTAAGAAGATGGAGGATTGACATAATAAATGAGTAAAAAACCCCAAAGAAGTTCATATTTTGGAGACAAAACAGCCAGAAAGGCCATCTTACTGGTGGAGCCCAGGCCTCCTGTGAAGGTAGAGCCAAGCCTTGAGGGGAGAGCAGCAGCACAACTGCAACAACACAGGTCTCCCCTTACAAACCAGGAGGGATCCAGTAAACCAGCAAACCCCACTTTGGAATTCAGGTTTGCAGTCTCTGCCCTGAATTAGAGTAAATTAATGATACAGAAACCACACTATCCAACAGATGGATTAATCAAGGTAAAGGAAGTTAAATGTGTCTACAAGGCACAGCAAATGAAATTACGAAGCAATCCACCAGGTTATGCCATCCTGGCTGTTGCTCATAGTGTATTTAGGGAGGGAAACAAGTTATAAACAAAGGAATCAGGTACAGGACCCCTCATGGCCCTTGGGTTAACCCTAACCCTAATCCCTCATCATCCTCATGGTCCTTGGGTTAACCCTGACCCTTCATCATCCTCATGGCCCTTGGGTGAACCCTAACCCTGACCCTAACCCCTCATCATCCTCATGGCCTTTGGGTTAACCCTAACCTGGACCCCTCATCATCCTTATGGCCCTTGGGTTAACCCTAACTCTGACCCCTCATCATCCTCATGGTCCTTGGGTTAACCCTAATCACTCATCATCCTCATGGCCCTTGAGTTAACCCTAACCGTAACCCATCATCCTCATGGCCCTTGGGTTAACCCTAACCCTAACCCATCATCCTCATGGCTTGGGTTAACCCTAACCCCTGACCCCTCATCATCCTCATGGCCCTTGGGTTAACCCTAACCCTAACCCATCATCCTCATGGCCCTTGGGTTAACCCTAACCCTGACCCCTCATCATCCTCATGGCCCTTGGGTTAACCCTAACCCCTGACCCCTCATCATCCTCATGGCCCTTGGGTTAACCCTAACCCTGACCCCTCATCATCCTCACATTCCAGGGCTCCCAGGCAGGAGCACACCCCCCTCACTCTCTGAGTGTCCTGCTGACACACAGCACTGTCCCTGCCCCTCAGCAAGCTGCAACAGTGTGTTTTAGGCACACAAACTGCTCTGCTTTGGCACAGAGGAGCCACAGGAACACTCGTGTCCTGCTCACCCTGATGGCCTCGGTGAGAATGGCGTCCATCTTGGGCCGGGACGTGGCTGCCATCTGGGTCTGCTTCTGTGCCCGGGCCAGCTGGCTGGCAGAGAGCGTGGCCCATGCCGGGATCGTCTTCTTCACCTTCTTCTCCTTCTCCTTGGCCTGCTCCTTCTCGCTTAGGGAACACACAGGGCAACTGTCAGACAACAGGCACTGAAACCAGCCAACAAGCAGAGCAAGGACAACAAAACCCAGCCCAGAACATCTGACATTGTTTAAGTTAAAAGAACTTAAAGAATATTTGGAGGTTTCTGTGAGTAAAAGAGACCCTGTCTTGATATTCAGCCTCACTTGTGCTCCAGAACAGCAGTAGCTTCTTCCTGAGAAATATGAGCACCTTTAGGGGCTCATCCAACTTCCCCCATTTCTCCCACCACCTTTTCTCTCTCTAAGCCCTGCCTTCCTTCAGAATCCTGCCCAGTTCCCTGAATTCAGCACCAAGCAAGCCTTACTCCTTTTTGGTTTCTTCTGAGGACTTTGTTTCCTCCTTCCCTTCATTCTCAGGTTCCTTTGGCTGTTCTGCTTCATTGGATGCAGCAGGCAGGGCTTCAGGCTCTTGTTCCTCTCCAGCAGAGGCAGATTCCTCAGAGGTGACTTCTGCATCTAAAAGACAAGAAAATGCATCAAGTTATTGCCCCAGAATAGCTTTTTTTGCTTCAGGAAGGTAAAGGAAAATAAAAAACCCCTTAGAACACCCCCCAAAAATTATCTGACACACATTTCTTTACTCTAATTTAAATGGATGACTTAAATGTAATTTAAAAATTGAAGAAAACTGTTGAAAACAGCAAAAAGGTGCCATCAGCCCTCAAATGCCAGAATAACTGCAAACGACATCATGGAGCATCTTCACAAGGAACCAACTCCCCCCAGTGTTCTCCTGGAGTTGCTGTTGCAGTTGTTCCTCAGCCTGGGAGGGGAAAGGGGGAGAAAACCCCTGCCAAGAAATTTGATTTCCCCCTGGTTTGAGCATTAAGTGTTTTTAACTCAGAAAGGTGCAAACCCACACCTGCCTACAGGAGATTTAGACACACACATGTAAATACTGGCACAGGTTGGGCAGAGAAGCTGTGGCTGCCCCAGCCCTGGGAGTGCCCAAGGCCAGGATGGACAGGGCTTGGAGCACCTGGGACAGTGGGAGGTGTCCCTGGCCCTGGGTGGCACTGGATGTGCTTTAAGGTCCCTCCCAATCCAAACCAGTCTGGGATTCTGTGAAGTGGCTTTGTTTATGAACAAGCTGGTTTCAGACCCAGAAGCACCTGCAGGATATTTATCATCCCATCCCATTTTTCCAGACTTGGGAAGCTTCAGACTGCACATGCACTGACAGGAGCATTTGTACATCAGAAGGATCAAATCCAGTCAGAAATCAACTCAGCAGGCAAATTAACTCCAGCATAATTAGCTGAGAACAGGCCTTAGAGGCTGGGCTGCCTACTGGGTAAGATGAATATAAACTGGAATTCCACACTTTCTGGATAAAGAACTGCCCCCCATCACTGCTCTGTGCAGCTCAAGAGTTCCTGGTACATTCCTGTGCACAGTTTCCCCATGGAGCATTTAAAATGCTCAGTGAATTAAGACTCAGTTTCATTTGTAATTTAGTTAATTGTGACACCAAAGAGGACAAAGTCAGAGAAACCAACTGGGATGTTGAAGTGACACATTGTGAGACACTGAGGTGAAGCTGCTCAGCCCAGACACGTTAAAATCAGATGAGATTTTATGCCACATTGTGGTAAAATGTTTTTGTTCAGAAAAACAAAGAAAAAATTTAAATACTTTGTTTTCCCATTCATTAACTCCACGTTTTGATCTCAAGCCATCCCCCTGACACTGAAACTTCACAATTTCTTTACTCTGAAGGATGAGCAAGCTTAAAAGGGACTATTTTTAGCCATATTTTCATGTCTGGAGTGTCAGAGCTTTGCCAAGGGGAAGGAAAGACAAAACAAACGGGTTCAAGTTGAAAACAGTGAAAACACAATTTCCCAATAATTCTTAAAAAGCCTGTGACAAGGAGCCAAGCACNTGTGCCCAGGTGGCCAAGAAGGCCAATGGCATCCTGGCCTGGATCCAAAGTAGCGTGGCCAGCAGGCCCAGGGCAGTGAGCCTTCCCCTGGCCTCTGCCTTGGGGAGGCCACACCTTGAGTGTTGTGTTGAGTTGTGGGCCCCTGAGTTGAGGCAAGAGATTGAGGGGCTGGAGCGGGGCCAGAGAAGAGCAACGAGGCTGGAGAAGGGAGTGGAGCACAAGTGCTGTGGGGAGAGGCTGAGGGAGCTGGGGGTGTTTGTGCTGGAGAAGAGGAGGCTGAGAGGTGACCTCAGCACTGTCTGGAAGTGCCACATCAGGGAAGTTGTGGCCAGGTGGGGGTTGGTCTCTTCTCCCAGGCACTCAGCAATAGGACAAGGGGGCACGGGGGGCTCAAGCTCTGCCAGGGGAAATTGAAGTTGGAGAGCAGAAAGAAATTCTTTGCAGAGAGAGTGCTGAGGGATTGGAATGGGCTGCCCAGAGAGGGGGTGGATTCCCCATCCCTGGAGGTTTTTCAGCTGAGCTTGGCCGTGGCACTGAGTGCCATGATCTGGTAAAGGGACTGGAGTTGGCCCAAGGGTTGGACTTGATCTTAGAGGGCTTTTCCAACCCAATCCATTCTATAATTCTGTGATCAGTGATATTTTAATCTTGGCAGAAAGGGTTTTCCAGGAGTTTCAGAACACGAGCCTGTGCTTGGACAGACTTTACCACCCACTGTTGGACCCTTCCATACCTGCTTTGACCTCTTCCCCCTCGGCAGGTTTGCTCTTGGGAGGAGTTTCCCGGGACGTGGAATTCACCGAGCGCCGGATGGGCATCGCGTCGTCCTCAGCCTTCTACAAAGAGCACAGAAAATCACTAGAGGGGCTGGGAGGAATCACAGAGGTTTGAAATGGGATTAAAGTACATCAAAGCAGCATAGGTAGAAATATTCTGGTTTGGATTTTTCAGGATGTTAAAGCACAGTAACCCTCAAACCAGCTTCTTCAAGGAACACCAGGAGAGGACAGGTGCACATTTTATGGTTATAAAAGGACTAATTTCGATTCCAAATTAAATGAGAGATGAGGATTTTGACAGAGACATCATCTCAGGGAAAGCAGGGGAGGGCACGCAGAGTTTGTTAGACCCCCAGTGGAGTTTCCTGGAAGCAGGGGAGAAAGAGAACTGAGTAACCTTGAGCAGGCCTGGAAGTCAAGGACTGATCCAAGGGCAAGCTTGGAGAAAGGGCCAGCCCCTACCTCACTTAACTTGTCCGTGTGGATCAGCTGAGCTCCCGCTAAGAGAGGAAGCGCCTTATGATGCACGGGGGGTTCAGCTTCAGACAGATCAGTCGCCATTTAAATTAATTTGTAGCCCCAACACTGTGGAGCCCCAGGTTTTAACCCCAAGGAACTTTTTCCTAATGGTTTTCCCAGTGCAGTGAGGAGTCAACCTGAAGTACAGAAAAGATGTGGTGTGAAAATTAACAAAACAAAACCATCTACGTCCACGTACCCATCAAACCAAGGATTAAAAAGAAAAGGGTAAATGACTTACAGCTGGTGACTAACACAACTGACAAGCAACACTTGCATTCAACAGAGGTGCTAAAATGTGTGGGAACTGGAGAGCTACGGATGGAGCAGAACTGGGAGAGGTGCAAGCCAGACCTGCTCCATTAAAGCATGGCTGAAAGACAAAAAGGCTCTTTAATTTAAGGGCAAGCATTAACAAAAAGCAGCCACTGCAGAGAGTCCCTCTGTGAGAGCAGGAGTGACACAGGGAGGGAGCTGAGCAATGAAACCATCCAATCTGTCAGGCAGGACATGCAAACATTGGGAACCAAACCATGCACACCCCCCCAAATTAAACCCCATGCAATTTAAAGAAATGAAGGAGTCTTTCAATAAATAAATAAAAAAAGAATCAAGGCAGCATTAAAGAATCAAGGCAGCATTCTCCATGCCTTCCACCACCAAATGTAATCCTTCCAAAACTCTGCTCCAGGCACATGCACTGCCATGGATACCAAACAGGGTTAAGCTCAGTTCAACCCTCAGCAAGTCTCATCCCTTATTACTTTTTTTTACCCTTTTACAGCCTTTCTTACCTGCTGCCCACCTGCACTGGCCTCTCCTACAGAGAGGGGCTCCCCTAATTCCATCACAAAACTGGCTCATTCCTTTCCTCTCAGCACCCCCTTAAAAACCTCAGAAGCAAAGCCTGACCCCTGGCAAGCCAGGGCTGGGCCCACCCTCCCCAGTTCCACCCCAAAATCAACCTCCAGCCTGTCCTCTTCCCTTCCTTACAGAGAAACTGCCAAAATGGTCCCATTTGCACCTATTCCGGATTTTGATTTTTTTGTTAAAGGCAGGCACTTCCCATCAATTTTCACTTTAATAAGTATTTTCCCCAGCCTGAGCGTTTTGCTGTTGAACAGAGACCCCCCAGCACTCCCAGCCTGTTCCCAAGATGACTTCCAGCACTTTTCCAGCCCTTGGCCCTGCTCTCCCCCCTGCCCACCCACACCAGGCCGTGCCCCACAGCAGAGCCCCCTCCTTTCCAGCACTGGGAACCCTCTCTCAGCACCAGGGACAGCAAAGCCCAGCAGAGCTGGGGGGTTTGTGCGGAAAAACAGAAAAATCAAAACACACCACGTGCCAGAACAACAAAACTGAGATGAAAGGAACTTTCTGGTGAAATGTCAGGGTGGGAAAAAACACTAATGGGCAATTAGAACATATGAACTACAGCCCAGCACAATTCTGGCCTGGTTTGAGGGATCCTCCTCCCTCAAGTGGGGAAAGTGAGAGGAAAAATGAAATTCTTCACCAGGATTCAGCTCAGTATCCAAAGTTTTTTCTACCAAGCTGAGACTGAATTACTTTTGAAAAATGACAGCATTTTGAAGTGAGTCCTAAAATAACCAACTCAAGATCCCTCCTCGGGGAAATCAGTTGGAGGCTACAAAAGGCACATTCCCTGGGATCACACACGAGCCACACTGGCTGACCTGGGCCTGGGCTTTATTTATTTTTAAACTGTGTGACCTGAATGGCACATGCACGAAAATACAGCACTTAAAAGCCACTTGTCCCAGTTCTAAACCCCCTTTGTTTAGATCAGCGTGTAAAGTTTTTGCTTTCAAAAGTAAAACTTAACACAGCACAATTCCCTCCCTCCTGGGCCACAATACAGAGAATAATCAGGGATTGGAATGGGCTGCCCAGAGAGGGGGTGGATTCCCCATCCCTGGAGGTTTTGAAACTGAGCTTGGCCGTGGCACTGAGTGCCATGATCTGGTAAAGGGACTGGAGTTGGAGGTCTTTTCAACCCAATCCATTCTGTGATTCTGTGGATGTGGCACTGAGTGAGAATCCACCACATCTTGATCCAACCCCACTGTGATCACCAGCCCAGGGCACTTTGTGCCCTGGGCTGGTGATCACAGTAGGGTTGGATCAAGGGTTGGAATTGATGATCTCAGAGGGCTTTTCCAACCCAATCCATTCTATGATTCCTCTTGGCTCAGTCTGCAAAACCCTCTCAGTTGGTTCCTCTCAGTTGGGTTCCAGCATATTGAGGGGCTGGAGCGGGGCCAGAGAAGAGCAACGAGGCTGGAGAAGGGAGTGGAGCACAAGTGCTGTGGGGAGAGGCTGAGGGAGCTGGGGGTGTTTGTGCTGGAGAAGAGGAGGCTGAGAGGTGACCTCAGCACTGTCTGGAAGTGCCACATCAGGGAAGTTGTGGCCAGGTGGGGGTTGGTCTCTTCTCCCAGGCACTCAGCAATAGGACAAGGGGGCACGGGGGGCTCAAGCTCTGCCAGGGGAAATTGAAGTTGGAGAGCAGAAAAACTTCTTTGCAGAGAGAGTGCTGAGGGATTGGAATGGGCTGCCCAGAGAGGGGGTGGATTCCCCATCCCTGGAGGTTTTTCAGCTGAGCTTGGCCGTGGCACTGAGTGCCATGATCTGGTAAAGGGACTGGAGTTGGCCCAAGGGTTGGACTTGGTGATCTTGGAGGTCTTTTCCAACCCAATCCATTCTGTGATTCTATAAATGAGCCAGAACCCAGCAGAAATCCAGAGTGGCCTGTGGATTCCCTCTGCTTTCCCAGGTGGGGATCAGCTCCTGCTCAAAAGGCAATCAAAGGGCAATCCCCTCCTGATTTCCAAGCACTGGGAACTCCAGGGCAAAGGCAGAGGCCCCACCTTGGCAGAGCCTCTCTCAGCCCATTCATTTCCACACAGGGATCAAAAGTCATTTCCTGCACTGGGTGTGAAATACCAACCAAAGCCAGGCCTGAATGCAGCTCCTCAAAAAGATGAAGCAAAAAACTTGAAGGTTTTGCAACAACAGTGCAAGAAACCTCACTCTTCCTACAACAAATAAACCAGATTTATTTAAGGGAAAAATCAAGTCACAGAAAACATCACCTGGACACCCTATTTCAAAAAACAACTTTAAACAGGAGCCACAGTTACAATCACAAGCATCACTCTTAATAATAATAACAACGAAAGTAATAACTGTGTTTTGCATTTACACAAACATCAAACAAACATACCAACACTGTGCTTTGAAAGGCAGAAGAGGCTGCCAAGCTAAGGAGGCAGTTTGAAGGTGCTTGTTGGGTAATTCTCATGAACAATTAAATCTGATCTGCTCAGAAAAACAAAATCCCATCAGCAACGACACAACCTGCCAACCCTCACAGAAGCACAGAAAGTTGCTCCTCACACCCATTTTCCTGCAGGTCTTTTGAACTGCAGGTTCACAGGTCACCAAAGGATCATGAACTGGGCACTGCAAAGCTGGAATCCAGGAAGGAGCAACAAAATTCCCAAAGTTCTGGTTTTCTGGATGAGGCTCCAGCTCAGGGAGTGGCCAAGTGGAACACCCAAAGGCACAGGGAGCTTTACAAAACTCCAGGAATTCCCTCCTGAGTTAGCAGCATATCATTAGGGAGCAAAGACAGGGAGGCTGAAAACAAACACGCAGAGGGAAAAGGAGGAAAAGCAGGAGCAGTCCTGGGGTGTCCCCTCACTGTCACTGTTACTGTCACACCAACAGGGGGTTGATGTGCTCAGATGTGATGGGCCAAAGCACAGATCCAGAAATGAGGCCAAAAAGGGGTAAAAAAAAGGTTTGATGCACCTGCAGATTTGAAGGGACACAAACCCAACATCCTTAAAAGTGATGCCAGAATGACTGTTTGTTATCAGAAAGGCTTAAACAGCCAAGGAAAACTGGATTTAAAACCCAGGCTATTGATTATCGTGCCATTATTTACTACTCTGTAAAGCTGAAGAGCACTTAAATGTCTCAGAAACTGCAGGGAAAAAGCACAGGAAAAGTTAATATTTTTGGAAACCTAAACCAAACAGGCCAAACCCCATCACTGTTTCCCAACTCCCCAGGGATCTGTTCCTGCTCCCAGGGGATCTGTTCCTGCTCCCCCAAGGGATCTGTTCCTGCTCCCCCGAGGGATCTGTTCCTGCTCCCCCAGGGATCTGTTCCTGGCTCCCCCGAGGGATCTGTTCCTGCTCCCCCGAGGGATCTGTTCCTGGCTCCCCCGAGGGATCTGTTCCTGCTCCCCCAGGGATCTGTTCCTGCTCCCCAAGGGTTCTGTTCCGGCTCCCCCAGGGATCTGTTCCTGGCTTGCCAAGGGATCTGTTCTGGCTCCCCAGAGATTGGTTCCTGCTCCCCAAGGGATCTGTTCCGGCTCCCCAGAGATTGGTTCCTGCTCCCCAAGGGATCTGTTCCCAACTCCCAGGGATCTGTTCCTGTTGCTCAGGGGATCTGGTTCCTGGCTCCCAGGGGATCTCTTTCCTGGATCCCCAAGGGATCCGTTCCTGTTCCCCAGGGGATCGGTTCCTGACTCCCAGGGTTGTGTTTGCAGATCCCAGGGGATCTGTTCCTGGCTCCCCAGGGATCAATTCCTGTCGCTCAGGGGATCAGTTCCTGCTCCCAGGGATCTGTTCTTGTTCCCCAAGGGATCTGTTCCTGGCTCCCCAGGGATCAATTCCTGTCGCTCAGGGGATCAGTTCCTGCTCCCGGGGATCTGTTCTTGTTCCCCAAGGGATCTGTTCCTGGCTCCCCAGGGATCAATTCCTGTCGCTCAGGGGATCAGTTCCTGCTCCCGGGGATCTGTTCTTGTTCCCCAAGGGATCTGTTCCTGGCTCCCCAGGGATCAATTCCTGTCGCTCAGGGGATCAGTTCCTGCTCCCGGGGATCTGTTCTTGTTCCCCAAGGGATCTGTTCCTGGCTCCCCAGGGATCAATTCCTGTCGCTCAGGGGATCAGTTCCTGCTCCCGGGGATCTGTTCTTGTTCCCCAAGGGATCTGTTCCTGGCTCCCCAGGGATCAATTCCTGTCGCTCAGGGGATCAGTTCCTGCTCCCGGGGATCTGTTCTTGTTCCCCAAGGGATCTGTTCCTGGCTCCCCAGGGATCAATTCCTGTCGCTCAGGGGATCAGTTCCTGCTCCCGGGGATCTGTTCTTGTTCCCCAAGGGATCTGTTCCTGGCTCCCCAGGGATCAATTCCTGTCGCTCAGGGGATCAGTTCCTGCTCCCGGGGATCTGTTCTTGTTCCCCAAGGGATCTGTTCCTGGCTCCCCAGGGATCAATTCCTGTCGCTCAGGGGATCAGTTCCTGCTCCCGGGGATCTGTTCTTGTTCCCCAAGGGATCTGTTCCTGGCTCCCCAGGGATCAATTCCTGTCGCTCAGGGGATCAGTTCCTGCTCCCGGGGATCTGTTCTTGTTCCCCAAGGGATCTGTTCCTGGCTCCCCAGGGATCAATTCCTGTCGCTCAGGGGATCAGTTCCTGCTCCCGGGGATCTGTTCTTGTTCCCCAAGGGATCTGTTCCTGGCTCCCCAGGGATCAATTCCTGTCGCTCAGGGGATCAGTTCCTGCTCCCGGGGATCTGTTCTTGTTCCCCAAGGGATCTGTTCCTGGCTCCCCAGGGATCAATTCCTGTCGCTCAGGGGATCAGTTCCTGCTCCCGGGGATCTGTTCTTGTTCCCCAAGGGATCTGTTCCTGGCTCCCCAGGGATCAATTCCTGTCGCTCAGGGGATCAGTTCCTGCTCCCGGGGATCTGTTCTTGTTCCCCAAGGGATCTGTTCCTGGCTCCCCAGGGATCAATTCCTGTCGCTCAGGGGATCAGTTCCTGCTCCCGGGGATCTGTTCTTGTTCCCCAAGGGATCTGTTCCTGGCTCCCCAGGGATCAATTCCTGTCGCTCAGGGGATCAGTTCCTGCTCCCGGGGATCTGTTCTTGTTCCCCAAGGGATCTGTTCCTGGCTCCCCAGGGATCAATTCCTGTCGCTCAGGGGATCAGTTCCTGCTCCCGGGGATCTGTTCTTGTTCCCCAAGGGATCTGTTCCTGGCTCCCCAGGGATCAATTCCTGTCGCTCAGGGGATCAGTTCCTGCTCCCGGGGATCTGTTCTTGTTCCCCAAGGGATCTGTTCCTGGCTCCCCAGGGATCAATTCCTGTCGCTCAGGGGATCAGTTCCTGCTCCCGGGGATCTGTTCTTGTTCCCCAAGGGATCTGTTCCTGGCTCCCCAGGGATCNCCCAAGGGATCTGTTCCCAACTCCCAGGGATCTGTTCCTGTTGCTCAGGGGATCTGGTTCCTGGCTCCCAGGGGATCTCTTTCCTGGATCCCCAAGGGATCCGTTCCTGTTCCCCAGGGGATCGGTTCCTGACTCCCAGGGTTGTGTTTGCAGATCCCAGGGGATCTGTTCCTGGCTCCCCAGGGATCAATTCCTGTCGCTCAGGGGATCAGTTCCTGCTCCCAGGGATCTGTTCTTGTTCCCCAAGGGATCTGTTCCTGGCTCCCCAGGGATCAATTCCTGTCGCTCAGGGGATCAGTTCCTGCTCCCGGGGATCTGTTCTTGTTCCCCAAGGGATCTGTTCCTGTTCCCCAGGGGATCTGTTCCCGTCTCCCCAGGGATCTGTTACTTTCTCCCAGGGGATCTGTTCTTGGCTCCCAGGGATCTCTTTCCTGGCTCCCACGGATCCGTTCCTGGCTCCCAGGGACCTGTTTTCCTGGCTCCCCAGGGATTTATTTCCTGGCTCCCCAGGGATCTATTTCCTGGCTACCTGAGCCACTCACTGCTGTAATAAAGCAGCTTGTTACAATTATCCAGGAATAGTTAATTAGTCCAGGACACAGATCCAGGAGTTCCCAGGGAACAAGTTCCTTGGCCTGTGTCCCAGTGCCCATTTCCAGGCACTTCTTCCCTCCATGGGGTTTTGGAGGAACAACAAACCCCCCACACATCAGGGCTCAGGGGAGCACAGAGAAAATCCTTCCCACTTCCAGTGTCCCAACACAGGAATTCCAGCACTCAGAGAGCCAAAGGGGAACATGAAGACCTATTTTCATTTGAAAATACTCTCCCTCAGAGTTGAATCTGGAGCTCTGACTCCAAATGCTCCAAATGCCACCTGACTCCCACCTTGCCTGCCCCCATTTTTACAGAGCACAACAGAAACCAAACCCTGCCCTGCACACACACAAACGCTGCTTTCACCCAAAAAGAAATAAAAGAATCAAAAGGCACATTCCTGGAGAGAGGCTGATGCTCCCAGCCCGGGCTGAGCTCAGCCCTCCCCTCTGACAGGGTTTAACACCAGCAACCCCAACCAGCTCAATTTGCACAGACGTTTATTAAAGCAGAAGTGATTCCTGCCTCCCCTCCACCCCAGGCACAGCAGCTCAGGATAAAACCACCCCAGGTTTCAGATTCCTCCTCCATCAATCTCTGACCTCACAGAGGCAGGAACAGCAGATCAGCTAGGTGGCCTGGACTGCCTCCCATTCCTGGATCCCAGAGTTTCTCCATCCCTCTATCCCAGAGTTTCTCCATTCTTGGATCCCAGAGTTTCTCCATCCCTCTATCCCCGAGTTTCTCCATTCCTCCATCCCACAGTTTCTCCATTCCTCCATCCCACAGTTTCTCCATCCCAGAGTTTCTCC
>VWZD01005474.1:32420-59794 GCA_013396695.1 Sakesphorus luctuosus | reverse complement strand
GTACTCCGCGCCTGCGCAGTAGCTACGGCGCTCNTCCGCGCACGCGCAATAGCCAAGGGTCTCGGTACTCCGCGCCTGCGCAGTAGCGACGGCGCCCGGTCCTCCGCGCCTGCGCAGTAGCGATGGTGACCGCTACTCCGCGCCTGCGCAGTAGAGACAGTGCTCGGTACTCCGCGCCTGCGCAGTATCGACTGACCGTGGTACACCGCGCCCGCGCAGTACCGACAATACTTAGTTCTCCGCGCGTGCGTAGTAGAGACACAGCCTGGGAGTCCACGCGTGCGCAGTACCGACACCGGCTCGGAGTCGCCATGCACAGAACGTGCAGCACAGACAGAGCCCAGGGCTCAGGGACACTCGGCATGCACAGAACGTGCAGCACAGACAGAGCCCAGGGCTCAGGGACACTCGGAATGCACAGAACGTGCAGCACAGACAGAGCCCAGGGCTCAGGGACACTCGGAATGCACAGAACGTGCAGCACAGACAGAGCCCAGGGCTCAGGGACACTGAGCCACTGCCATGGCTCTTCATGCACAGGGCACAAGCTCAGACGCTCTGAGAGCTGCAGTTATGGAGGGTGAAACAGCTCATCTCTCAGACAATCTTTACTTCCCCAAATCTTGAACGAAACAGACGCTAAGTGGGGTCAGAGAGTTAACAGTGCACTCAAAATGTCTGATTTTATAGGAGCTGCCTGAATCTCCTAAGTCCATGCAACGGAACAGGAGACAACCCTTAGTCAGAGGCCATCAAGGGGATAAATTTTCATTTTTTAAATAGCACATATTTGAGCTTATTGCTAAACTAAGTGCTGTGAAAAATAAGGCCTTTCTGAGCTTACCAGGATAAACCTTACAAAAGCCAAGTTCCAATGAAGAATAAGACACAGCAAGATCTTGCCTTCTGCCTACAATGCACTTCATTTTGCTGATTATCAAACCTTAGTGAGACCATTCTCACAGAGGCATTTCTTCTCTGCTGAATGCAGCCCAGGGATGCAGAGCCCGAGCCACCTACCCTGCCTGGGCACGCTGTGGACAGTTTGTGCAGAGACTGGGCCAGGTGGAGGCGGTGGGCCCGGCAAAGGACCCCCCCAGGGGCAGCTTCGCATTCCAAGTTTTGCTCGGGCCTCCCCCAGCTCTTCGTCTCTTCTCTGCAGAGCACAGCTGGATTCTGCCGGCCCCGGAGACTTGGGGACCCCCAGGAGACTTCCAGGGACTTCCAAGGACTCCCCCGAGACCTCCAGCTACCTCCAGGGTCCAACAGGAATCCCAAGTCCCCCCAGGAGACCCCCAGGGCCTCCCACCATGCCCCAGAACACTCATGGGACACTCGTGGACCCCCCCAAGGAACACCAGAGACGCCAAACAGCTCCAGGGGTCCACAGGAACTTCCTTTTTCATGGATTTGGGTCGCACAGCCTCCTGTATTTTTTGCTTTACAAAGCCTGCAAAATAAAACGAGGCGCCGCAAAACATTCTGGGTTCCTGTGACGCTTCCGAGACTCATCCATTTTTCGTGTCGCTTTCCTGATTTTTTTTTTAATTTATTATTTTTATTTTATTCTTTTTATTCCGTTATCCTTACCACTACGGGCAGTGCAGGGCGGCCCCGCCTACCGCCCCACTGGCCACGCCCCCGCCCCGCTGGCCGAGCGGTCAAGGCGCCCGCCTGGGGCGCAGCTCCCTCTGCCAGCACGCCGGTTCGAATCCCGCTCGCGGCCGCCCCCTCTGTCTCACCGGCGCCACCTGGCGGACACGGCCGGGAACTCCAGGCCCCACCACCACCAACGGGTTTTTAATCAATTTTATCTATTATTTTCACCGTTTCTTTTTGATTGCACTTTTTTTTTTTTTCTATTTTTAATTTGTTTTTATTCTAGAGAAGGAAACAATGCAGCTCCTCTGGGCAGGGGAGAGGCTCCCCTGCTCTTCCATTAAACACAATACCTGGAAACAGTGCCCTGGATGCCCAGTCTGGTCATTCCAGTCACTGGAGGTCACCCGGAGGGTCTTTGACCACGATGTCATTTACATTTTATGCTGGCGAAGTCATTTTCAGCAGCATTGGATACTCCTGGCCAAGGTGACTGCTCCATGGAGTCAGACCACTGATGATCCAGGGGGGATTTTCAGTGTTACTTGCAGGTTTTGTTCTCCAGAAACTCCAATAGCCTCACTAGGCAGATCTGGGCCCATTGGTGAGCGTGCCTGTAAATCACTGGAACCAGCACCGAGCCCTGTCTACTCCTCATGTCCTCAAACCCAGGGAACAAACAGGGGGCACACGGAGCACAGGACACCTTCCCAAACACACACGTGCACTGTGCTAACAAAACCCACTGGCCTGGACCCACGAGGGCTTCACAGACAGGCGCTCCCATGGACTGATGGCTCACAGAACAGGGACATGGAAGACAACTCATACTGGCTTCTCCCAGCCTCTCCCCTCCTAGACAGCCCAGGGGACTCGTGTCAAGGCAGAGCTCGAGGAGGAGGCGGCAGCAGAAGGGACTTACATTCTTTCCAAAAGGTACATTCAGACCCTCCACCCACCCTTCACCGATTCCACCACGACACTGTTGCATGTCTCTGCTTCATTTGCTTCGAAGCTCAACAAGGCTACAGGACAACAAAGTGATGGATCACTTCAACCAAATTTGTATGTGGAGCTACTTACATTGCTCACCCTCATGGAATGTTGTTTGTTTACACAGACTGAAAAAAATATTTGAAGTATCCTTCAAGTCATCAATTTATTAGGGTATCAGAATTCATCCTTGTAACTCTATATGTATTGAGTGCATATGAAATACTGCTTCACTGTATGACAGTACCAACTAACTCAGAAAGGACTGAACATTTTTATTATAAAATTCAATTAACTTTCTTCAGAAATGAGTTGGAAACAATTTCACATATGCCCAAACCTTCACTTTTCAGATAAACGTCTCAGAGCTCCACTTCAATTAATTGCTGGAATAATCCTTGTAAGCGTTGGCACTGAATAGAAATGTGCCACTTCATTAATATTCCATTTTCTTCCAAATGTTACAGATGACAGGCCATCTCATGTAATGTTAGCAAAGTGAACTCTTAAAATCACATGAGTTCATTTCAGCTGTTAAGGCACATCCTTTCTTTCCTCTGCACTAGTTTTACGTACTGGAACAATAAACTAAACTCATGACATTTCAACATACTGCACTCTTTGTTACTGTGATAATTAGAAAACTAATATATATATTTTTAGGAAATACAATTCCCATATGTGTATGAGAATTTACTATACCACCATTAATATAAAGCATTTCAATCCAAAATGGTCAGAAACAATCTTAAATATCTGCATAAGAATTTATAAACATTAGTAAAGATATATCACAGACTACAGCTTTCCATGTTTTCAAGTGTAAGTTCTGGCAGATATCCATATTTCAATAAAATGGACAATACCAGCAGAGATGCATACCTCTTTTGTCTTTATTTATAAAGTGGTGACAACACTAGAAAACACATTGATAACCAGTGCTTTGAACAGTGAAGGTGGGCTCTAAAAAAAGACTGATTCAACTAAACAACCTTAGGTCTTTATCAAGGTGCATATCTGCTAGGAATGCTGAAATGCAAGAGTTTACACCTGCAATATTCCATAATGGAACAGCCACATGATATCAAATATAATCTCCAATTTCCAAACTGGTACATAAAAAAGCCACCACCAAGTATTAAAAGACCACTGCAAGTTCTTATTGCTTTTTGCATTAAATAATAATCTTCAAATAAACCAAGACCCAAACAATCTCTACAGTATCTTGCTTATCCTCCTGTTTATTTATTAACAACAGAAGCAATCAGTTATGTATGATGTGGCAAAAGAGGCATTTAAGAACACCCAAAAAAACCCTATTTAAGTACATGACATCCCCACCCTCCCCCTGAAACCCACTATAACCACTTAGTGCCAGTAGAGGAGCAAAATTCAGTAAGACAAAACCAGAAATCTGACCACAATAAGAAGGAAACACAAAGGGAGATACAGCTTCCTTAAATATTCATAATGGATGTCTTCCAAAACAAAGCATATCATCCTCAGAATTTAAAAAGGGAAGTAGCTCTCTATGTATCTAATCCTCACACATGCTGAATAGTTCTCAAGTCCACTGGGAGTTCCACTGTGCAGCAGTTTATTTTGAATTCAACAATGCTTCAAAAACTACAGTAATATTCAATGCACTTTTTACTAAGGAGAGGAATAAACAAATGCATGTTGACGTTGTTCTTGCCGGTTCAGCATTTCTGCAGCAATTCCATTGGTTTCTTGCAGTAGGAAAGTTCTACCAGCATCAATCTTCAGAATCATCTTCAGAAGCTGTTGGAACAACACAGTATAATCAGAAGCCTTGACAAAGTTCTGTGAAATTAATGCACTTCAGGACCAGTAGATGAAACAAAGGTGATTTCATGATATCAAATAGCAGTTTGTAATATACACCCAAACCCTGCATGATCACATAGCTTAATTCTTAAATGCAAACTATAGCATTTTCAAATCAAAACTCAACAGTACAAAATGCAGTGCCCTCCTGCTGCTCTTCCTCAAAGTAAAGGAAGAAAACTTAATTATGCCAGAGATTCAACTTTCCTGCAGTGTTTACAGTGGCTCATTCCAACAGTAGTCAGAGGAGGAGATACTCAATCTGTGACAGCGGCACCCAAGACAAGGGAAAGAAATGACTCACAAAGTTCACAATTTGGATACTAAAATACCTCGAAAGGCTCAGCTGTCTGAACAAACAGAGACTCTTAAATTTTTATAGATACACGCACACAGATGTTGCTTAATGCAACTTGGGCCTACTTGGGCCTAGCTCTTCTCTCCAGCCCTGTTCTTTCACCAAAAGCAAGAGGAACACGAAGCCCACATAAGCACAGGATTTTGTTGTTGCAAGGAGAATTAAAAGACAAATACACATTTGTCAACTATAATAGAAAAGTCAGTGCACACATCTACATTGGGTTTGCAAAGCATTAGCTTGTCTTTAACAGGAATTTAATATGTCCTCTTAAGCAAAGTCTGCAGGCAAGAAAGTATTCACACTGAAGGAATTTGTTCCACCCCTGATCACAGACAGCAGAAAAGCCGGACTGCTTGCTTCTTCAGTTTTTAAAGACAAATGTAACCAAAGTGCACCAGTGATAAACCTGAAACTCAGTATTTCTCACCTGCTAGTTAAAGGCTGAATCAAACACAGAGGTATAAAATGACACTCGTTAAGATTAATTTTTACTCTAATAAGGATGCACACAACTTAAGAATGAATTCAGAACTCTAGCCCACCTTTGACTGCTCTGAACACAGAAACAATCATTTTGAACTAAAACTCACACAGACACTCCTCATTCCTTACAGTACTTCAAATGCACTCTCTGTAGTGAAAATTCATATACAAACTTTGAATGTTGTCAGACATTCATATGCACACTAGGCAATAAAAAAAGTAGATCTACTGCCTAGTCATCATGCCTAGAAATAGACCCAGGATACATTTACCAGAAGTCAGCATGTCATTTTGAATTTCTGATCTTTTTTTTTTTTTTCAAATATTGTCACCTCTTCTCTAACACAGAGCCCAACAGCACTAGGAAAGATCATTTTCTAGGTCTGTACAGAGCACAGAATTTAACAAAAAACTGGCAACCTTTCAATTTCTTTCATGAGGTGTGATAGGTCTGATTAAGGAACCCGAACAACCCAAAAGTGCGTGTGAATGGAAAAAAGAAGGGGAAGAAGAAATGGCAGAAGAAGTACATAACTTAAATGCAGCGAAATTCAACTCGGAATGTTTCTTCGCTACTAAGCCTCATGTAAAAGGCAACAACCTGAAGGTCAGCACTAAGCCCATAATTATGTACTACTAGAATTACAATAACCAAACTGTTAACTAGTAAGGAATGTTTTAATCACTTGCAGATAACACTTCTGTAGTCTAAACAACTCTGTGCTGTTGGGAAATTAATAATGGAGAATTAAAACCAGTTTCCCCTCAGAATAGCTCTACTGATGATGGAAAAAGCACTGCTGGGTCAAGTAAAGTTTTCAGTAACTATGTTCAGTATTATGTATCTTGGCAAGGAGGATTGTACTTATTTAGCGTTCAGTTGATCTAATGCAAGGGGAGGGGAAGAGGGGAAGCACCTACTTTCAATATCTTCCATATGTGCCTGAAGAGTTCTTGCAAGGTTAATAAACTAGAAACAAGGCAGAGAGAAAGTAGTTTAAAAGTTGCAAAGTTATCTGCAGAAATTTGCAACAAGTTAGCAAAGTTTTCTTCACTTTTTACATCCCAAAGCTTCATGCCAGATGGTTTACACTAACCCATTTGCCCAACTTAAAAAATCAATTCAAAATTTAATATAAATCCCCACACATTAGATTTCAAATTGCTATTGCAGTTATTTCAGCTTCCACTCTATGTCAAATGTTTCTGGCAGCAGCTAGTGGCATCATCTTCATGTTCTACAGTCTGTAAAACACATCAGTTTTGAAAGCAGCAAACACAAACAAGTGCCAGTTTAATGAAAACCATTCCTAAAAACTGTAATGCAGAAAAACATAATCATGGTAAGGAATTGCATTAGTTAGATTAATTTTATTTAATTCACTACTAATATGACAAAACAGAGCCCTCTGACTGAATGAGATTAATGAAAAATGCATGAATATAGTTCAAGGTTTTGTTTACACTCAAAATCTTAAGACCGAGATTACTTTTTAGGCAAGGGTGGCAGTTTAATGTTAGAAGTACGTGGTATCAAAACACAAAGCTGAAATCCCCAAGAATAAGATGCCTCAGTCAAGTGTTTTTTTCTAGCACTGGCAATCTGCATCACCGTTTCAGTGAAAGGCCAGATCTTGAGACACAGCAAATAGAAACGAGTTTCCATTGCTTACTTGTACACTCAGTGTCAAATGGCAGCATTGGTGCTCTCACTAGGTTAAAATGCAGTGTCACAAACAAAAGTATGTAACGCCTTCTCTGATGAAAATCCAGTCAAAATATCTTCTGTATCACACTCAAGCTGTACTGTACTGGATACCGGCTACTATTAGATTTTGTGTCTTTTATATATCTACCCTAGCAGCAGGGACACCATACATTTCATTTGTGGACCTTAGAATATGAGTTCTACATTAGATGTTTACAGAAAGGACCACTGTTCTAATACCTTAAGAGACTGGAGCACAGTCCTATCTCTTCCCCAAAGGCCTGGTGGTACCTGCTGGCAGTCAACCATTCCAATACCCACTGCGTAAGCTTAATATTCTCACTTCTTTGTATCTAAGTTAAACAAACTAAATAATCAGCTTTTCAGGAGCTCAGTTGACTAACAGTATTGATTCATTATCTAGTATCAAATGGACATGTAGAATACTGGATTTTGGAGAGAGACACTATGCAGAAAGAACTTTGTATGTTCATCTCTTACAGGGAAAATGTGTACTTCCCACATTTCTAAGCCAAGCCATTTAAGTGACAAGAATCCAGTCAAACACAACTAATAATAGTTTGGCCTAATGCTAAAACAGTCATGCTATAGGCATGGTCTGTTTCACAATGTTAATAGCCAAGTACATATTTAGGCATATTGAGGGAGACAATCACTGCAAGTTCTAGACCTTTGCAATGTAGACAAGAAAAATGAAACAGATCAGGTAGTTCAACATTCATAACTACATGTTTTGTACACAGAGAGGTCAATCCTCCAGTTTTGCATAAATTCACAATGATCATGACAACATACATGCAAACCAATGAAATACCAACGACCTTGACATAAAGCGTTCTGCAACACAGAAACCACAATAATGCAGTACCTTGAGCTCAAATCAAACACGGTGTTAGTGCACTGACAAGCCCAGCTCATTTTAGACCTAAATTTGTTAAAACCAGCATGTTTCTTGGGTGCCTTAGCTCCTAGGTCACTCAAGATGACAATCCCTGCCAGAAAATCACTGCATACTTACTCTGACACGTGTGCTGGCCTCGTTGGCCGTTCCCAACATATCAGAAAAGCGCTGCTCGCACAAGTGTAACAACACTACCAGGTAGAGACCAGAGCTGATAAATTCATAGTCCGCCTTAAAGGAGAACAAAGAAACATTCAGACTGTCACTAATTTGTCTGCATATATGATTCAAGTGGTAGAACAAGAATCAGACTTTACTGGAATCATTATATATTTATCTCTAGTTGTTCCGAGAGGATTAGGGAAACAAAACACTAAAAAAAATTTAATTACTGAAAAGCCAATTATACTTCTGGTTCTTCCTACCCACCCCAGATTTAACATGTTATCCTTGAAGATAAATAAGAGTTCAACAAATTAAACCTCAGCATAATTAGAGGAAAGAATGAGAGTATTAAAGCACCCCAGAAAATAAAACTAATGAATGCTGCTGGTTTCTTCTCTGTGGTCCCAGAGCTTTACAGAAAGCCAAAATAAAGGAATGCATTTTAAGAATGGTATGATGTTACAAATATTTTGAGAAATTCCTTTCCCTAAGATAAAGAACAACTTTTAACTAACAGATAATATAGTCAATTCTTTAGGAAAAAACTTAAAAGCTATTATTTCTATTTAAGTACAGTGACAGTAACCAATAATCAGTACTAAAATGTAAGATGATGGCACTCTCAAGAAAGACTTTTCAGAGTTTATCCCAACTGATACGAATTAGAATACTAGGGCAAGAACTTATTCTAAATAATACAAAAATCAGAGGTTGATGTTCTGCCCCCAAACTGATATCACTTGGTATTTTCTTTCAACTTCAGAGGTAGGCCAATACCATTAGTCTTTATATATTCTCAGAATACAATCCAGAGAATAAGGAAAACCCTCTGAATAAAGTTAATTAAAAGCACTGGCTTTGAGTTATTTACTTGTTTTTACTACTCCGCAATCCAGTAGTTCTAAGATAACATATTTTATACAACAAGAGTATTACTAATGGCCCTTGGATTATTTTTAATTTATGAAACAATTTGAAGGAGCAGTTAGAGGCTGTTAGAAAAGGCATTAGTTTCTACCACTTTAATGAAACAAAAAAAGGTTGTAATGGTATGTTTAAAACAACTGATAAAGTGTGTTCCAAAACAGCTAAAAGCAAAGACAGCCACTCATAACAATGTGGAATTTGATCTAATCCTACTAGAATTCACACTGTACCTATCTGACAGAGACAATGGGCTGCAAAGCTAGATGACAGATCTGCAACCAAGAAAAGAGATACATTACACTTACCGAAAGCTCAGCTCTGGGAAGCACAGCAGGAAGACAGACTTAGTCTGAATGTTGAGGAGAAAAATCTGTTCCACACTGATGTTACTTCCCATGTATAACAGCCCTTCTGAAATGGAGATGGACTTGCCTTCTCTAAAGATCGCCCTCCCAGCTCTAAACCAACCCTCACCAAAGTAGGTAAGATATACTAACTTGTTCATTTGCATGTGCCCTATAGAGCTCGTGAATGTCAAAGTCTTCCAGATTCAGATGCAACTTCTCCTTACACAATTCACAAGTTGTCACTGCTTCCAAAGAAGAACCTGGTGGAGATGAGGGTAAGGGGAAACTCAGTGTCAAGTTTCAACAATCTGTAACACAGGTCACTATCACATAAACATTGCAAACTCTAAGTATAATTTTAGCTTTATTTTGCAGAGCAAGGTTAGAAGAAAAGAAAGCTTCTAATGTGAATGTAGTGACATCTGCTACTGTCACAATTTAAATGTTGTGGAATGTTTGTTCTCTAGACAGCTGCACGTTCCCTCTGAATCCAACATGCCTCTAACTGCAAGTCTGGCGTAATATCACTTCTTGGGCTTCTTGAATTCTACCGTGTAATCCAAATACACTTAAAAATAAGAATAAATATACCAGAATGGCTTATAGTTATTGCGAGAGTAATGTTTTGTCTTGAGCACCAGTTTTAGAACAAGCCATTCCATAAGGAACGAGATGAACAAAGCAAACTGATGGTGGATTTGTCTTTACATATAGTTAAATACTTCAAATTATTTTCTTTTATAGGCTGAGGCTTCTAATACATCCCTACTCTGATGTGTGTCCTCTGATACTGAGTAAAAAAGCAAACAGGTGCTAGCACCTTCTTTTGGTAAAAGTACTCCATGATTTTTGTGTCTTCTACAAAGCCATCAATTTTAAGTGTTAAGAATACTGCACATAACTTAGATACTGCTCAATCAATGTATTACAAAAAATATTTACCAATGTGCAATTTCTGAAGTGTTTCTTAAAAAATTATATATGCACTTCGAAGTGATTTTTGAACAAGCAGTTTCAAAGTGCCTTGAACAAGAGTTCGTATCTTCAAAAAAAAAAGTACCTAAGTCTAGTTACAATTGAAAAGTATTTTTGGATTTTCAAATTCCTATCACTCTGCAACAGTCAGCTTGTCTATAAAAGTCTTGCAAAAAAGCACAACTGTACTCAAAGGAAAGGGTGAGGAGCAAATTCAACTCCAAGTGGTACCAGCTAAGTGTTCTGAAGTAGTTCTAAAGCTACACTTCTACAATGTTATATTTTGTCTCGTACTTTAGAAGACAACCAGAAAAATGTAATTCTCTAATACAACAAATACAGTTCTTAGAACTACTCACATGAGAAGCTGGACAGACACACAATAAGCCTGGAAGTGCCATACTGTTGTTTGTCCCATCTGCTCGTTTTTCAACTAAATACCTCAGCAAGTACAATCCTTCTGATAGGCCTCCCTATACAACTACAAGTCTACCTTGGTCTACAATCTGCTTTACCTGAATTAATCTTGGACTGCAGCCATTTTTTCATGCACTCCTGATGAACATACTGAAGACTTCCAGTGCATTTGCATGGCTCTATTAAAAGGTTGTCAGAACTCATAGAGGACATTTGACAGATTCTGCATAGGTCACCTTCTTCATCTTCAGAATCTTCTAAAAGCAGGCTGAATAGGAGAGAATACCAACAAACACTGTGACACATTTCCCCTCTTATCTTAATAGAGTACACTTTACTATCTCAAAAAAACGTACTAATTTACCTCTCTTTAATTTTCTGGAGTCTTTCTGGATCTCTTGAAGGTGGTATTTTAGACTTGTCATTTTCTTGTCCATCAGACTGATTCCAGCCAGAGGGAATAATATCTACAGTTATCATAAGGTTGTCAGATAGACTGCTTCCTAATGTTGGAGGCACTGCAAAGCGAAAGAGAGAACCAGGCAGAATTCCAGAACTTCTTCTACTGTGGGCTGAATCTGGTGGGGAGGCACTAGCTGTAGAAATACCAGATACTGCAGGTGTTGGTGGTCTACTAACAGAAGCCCGAGGAGGGCTACCTGATGTTTCAAGAGAGATCTCCTCACCTGACCCTCTCCTTCTAAAGACATGTTGTGATCTACCAGTTGTATCAGAGGTAGAGATCCTTGCAGATTCATCTCTTCCTTCTCTTCTTCTTCTGGAAAAGAGGGGTGTACATCTGTTCCTCAAAGAGGATGACAGCCAGGATCCTGAGCTCCTACTTTCAGAGTCTGGTCTGTAGCTTTCCCCATCTGAATCAGAGTTGCGATTCTGTGAAACTCCTGATAAACCCCATCTTCGTCCAAGAAAACTAAACCCCTGAGAAGCTTCAGATGACTGAAGTCCTGGAATTTCCGAAGTTGCAGCTCCATTACTACTTGACAGAGTAGAAGCTTGAACTCTTGGGGCCACCGTGGACTCTTCAGAGCCTAATGATCTTGTATGCAATGGGTCTTGGCTAGACCTTCGAGAGAAAAATGTAGATGACATACTGGAAGCTAAGCGGGACAGCAGCTGCCTGGTTGTGCGCCTCCCTTCACTGTCAGCCGCCGGCTCATGCAAGGACCTCTGCGGAGATAAAACCCTTTCAGAACTACTTGAGGAAGCCGTTTCATCTCTAATGGCACTAAGAGAAAATGCTGGCTGCACACTCCTCTGTGGAGATTCCAATTCATTTCTCCTTTGTCTTGAAGAATAGCTGGATCTTGAGGAGCTCATGTTACAGTCTCTGTTGAAAAAAGATGGCTGATGATCAGAAGGCAACTGGCGGTTCATGGATGTATTCAGCCTCAAAGTGCCTAATGAGCTCTCCTTCGGTCTCGCTCCCTCTGCATATGAAGAGGCAGGCCTGTCTTGAAGATCTGTTGCAGAAAAGCAGAGGAAAATACTATCACAAGATGTGCTCTAACACATCAGGAAACATTAATAGTCAGGTTCAAAAGGGTTCCAAACAACCTGATTTAGTTGAAGACGTATGGGCTTACTGCAGGGGAATTGGACTAGATGGACTATAAAGGTCCCTTCCGATCCAAAACATTCTATGATTCTTATACGCATCTTTTCTGTAAATACTGTCCCTCAACACACTGAGAATAATTTCACTGTAGCTGATTGTAGTTAAAATTACATGAAGCAGCTGAGGTTGCTAAAAGTCAGACAGACTCCCTCCTCTATCAGCTAGATTTGGGAGTTCTGGGAGGGAAAAGGGGGAAGAAGGAATAAGTACAGGTAGATGAAGGCAGGAGATTGAAATTCTATGTATTCTGGAATTGAAACCTTTTATGCTTGTAAGTTTTGGCAACATTTTTTTTTATGGGTTCTGCATTGCCATCACCATTTACTGCTGAAGCTGAGGTTTATGTATCTGGTAGATTCTAACTGAAGAAACACCTGCACAGATGTCAAGCATCTACCATACAGTTTTTATTACACAGCAGGGAACACAGTCACAAGTTACTTTTATAGCACTTAATAGCAGCACTCCTGCTACACATGCAGCATGGACAGCACAAAAGGTTGTTTACTTATCCACTTCTCCCATTAGGCTCTACCAGGGAATACAAACTATCTACTTCATTAAAGAAGTGCAGAGTATGATGACTTAAAATACACTCCTCTGCTGCAGCAAGACTGCAGGACAAAATCTGGAAGTAGTTTTTATCTTTTCTGCTTATCTTCTATAGATATATACAGCTCTGGAAGGTCACAACACACTGAACAGAAAGGGGAAATTACAGCACATTAAGTCTTTACTAGTCCCAGCAGCTGCCATGAGACAAACCTCTTGCCTCATGTAAAGTATGTGTTCATTAATTTTTATTTTCGGTGGTCTAGTTTTCCCTAATAATCATTTGAGAACCCAAATGAAAAAAGGTAATATGCCATGGTCAACTTTAAGAAGAAAATCTCCTGGGTCAAATAACATTATTTCTTTCCCCATACCTAAATACAAAGTGATCTTAAGACAAAGTAGAAAAGAGCCTTACTAACTAATCACACAGTTACAGCAGGGAGCACTCATACCACTTTCTATGACTGAATGCATCTACAAGCTAGACCATTTATATATCCTTTGGTGGTTTGGCCAATGTATGGTAAGCAGCTAATCAATCTTATTTAAAAGGATATATTAAAATTAAATAGATATTTTGGGTTAGTGCTTTGTATAAAATATTAACATGGCTAGAGAAGTTGTGGTTGCCCCATCCCTGGAAGTGTTCATGACCAGATTGGATGTTGCTTTTGAGCCAACAGGTTTAGTGGGAGTTACCCCTGTCCATGGCAGGTGGTTGGAACAAGATAACCTTAAAGATCCCTTCCAAACCAACTCTGATTCTATGGACCTGTTCAGAAACTTAAAGGTATACAAACTGTAGGTTTACGAGCTTTCAGTTGCACAATACATACATGTTGAAGGTGGAAAGTTACTGTTACTGTAGCTGGGATCCACCAGACTGTTAACAGACAGATCTGTTCTTCTTTCCAATTCTCTTCGCTCTCTCACCAGCTCAGTTCCAAGGGAGCCAAGCATCACTGATGAAGATCTAGGAATCCTACTACATCTCCATGAGGAATCTAGGAAGAAAAAGTAAATAAAACCCGTGTTTCTGTAATCATCTAAAAACCCACTAAAGCTGGCACTTACACATACACTTTTGTTATCCCATATCAACGGTGAGTTTAGCATTACAAGCTGATTAAGTAGCCTGTGGCAAACTGAAAGCCAGAGTAAGCAACACTGTGCTGGCACACATTTAATCTTGCAGTGAGTTAGGTCTGAAAGCTAAACCAGACAAGAATAATAATACTTTTTGAAGAGTCAGACCCATTAACACTCATACAGGACAGAGGAGGAAGAGAAAATGGCATCTAGCTTCCTAATGGTAGCTAGTACTTAAACAGCTTTCACAATACAGCAAAACAGCAGCTTGAGATTTAGTAAATTATGCCATTCTACTTGATGCTACTTAAATGCTTCTAAAGTTCATCTTCCATAAAGACAGCTGAGGCTTGAATGGAGTTTAAACACAACTCTAAGAACAATGACTAATACCGTTCTTCTCCATATTTACAGAGTAAAACAGTTCAGTGTAAAAAGAGATCTTGGTTTTTTTGCTAACAACTACACAGGGAACTGTACAAACTTCAGCTGTGGATGAAACTCTTGTTCCAAAGAGTGTTCTTCACTGGTTCTTAAAAATTCACCTTGATTTTGTTCATTGATAACTTATAAAACCAAATTTAAGCAGTCATTGGTCAGCAATGTGATGACCAACCAATCTAGACATGGAAGGACAAACAGTCCTATTCCAGTGAAAAATGTTAATGGTTGTCATTTTATTAACAGAGTAAGAAAGCATCATTAATACTGGGTTTTAAGCAAGAACTCATTTATTTTCATTTAGATGGCTGTGCAGTTTCCGAAGGGGATATTAAAAAAAATAATCCATGTAAGTAAGGGTAAGCTGAATAAAACATTCTAGAAATATTTTCAGCATAAGTTTTTGACCATTACTTCCTGAGCTTTGGACCTTTGTTGGCATATTGCTTAACTTCTGTCTATCCAAGTTGCACCAACTTACTTAAAAGTTTCAAAGAAATCTCAGGTTTTCCTGAAGAGCTCTTTTGCCTAGCCTATAGTATAAGTTTAAGNTCTTCCCTGTCCCCAAACCACAGCACTCTAACCAGCCCTGACACTCTCCTTGGAACATATTGCCAAGTATGGCAAAGATTTCCTTTCTGCTGCCCCTGGCATGCAATGATGTACCAACACTATCTGACTCATGAAGTAAGAGCAGCTGCACTCATTCTTTCTTTGAAATCTTAACCAATTCAGACATACTTGAGCCATGAAGTTCAGCTTTACTGCAGATACAATAGGTACAGGTTATAATTCTGAAAAAACCTGAGTACAACTGGGTTTTCAAAAGACTGTGTTAAGAACATTCTCAGTACCTGAGGTACTGCTGTCATTGTGAACATCTTCTTCTGATAGGTTTTATTGTTCAAGAATAATAAAAGCATAATATTTCAAAGTAAGGCTTTTAAAACTTGCTAAAATCTGATCTTACTTCTCAGATAATTTTGATGTAACTCAGCTCAAGTAATGAGCCTCTCACCTGAAAAGGCAGTCAAGCCATTACTTCTCACAGAAGAGGTAGATGTACAAGACAGCTTAGGTCTCTTTGAATCGCTGTCTTGCTGCTGGCTGTGCAGTCTTGAATATGCTCCCTGAGTTCTCTCAGATTCACCATAACACCCAGATGTGAAATGAGAGGAAGATGATGTAGACTGAAAGAACATTAAAAAATAAATCACACAGTATTTCAGATGTACTTACACTGAACACAAGTGTTTTACTTTATGTAAAACTCACAAAAATAATGAAGAGTAAGCTTTAGATACATGCTTGATACATGAAGAGTAAGCTTTTAGATTATGCTTGCACTCTGGATTAGTATTTCCAGATTTACTCAATACGGTCCTACCAACAAAAGTCAGTTTCTATGACATTCAGCACCATTTTTCCTTTATAGATAGATGTGGCTTACAAGGGGGAAAAAAAAAGATATTCCTGGCCTGTAAGATGCTATGAACACAGTCAAATGTAGCTTTACAGATCTCCAAGGGAACATAATTTTGCTGTCCAGAAATAGGCAAAGCCAATCAGCTATGTTATTTTACTGAAGAGTGTAACTATTCCAACTTGTTTATTACCAGCCCAAAATGAAATTAGCTCAGGAGTGAGCTTCAAATAAACTCTCTAAAACAGGTATATTTTATACAGTTCAGGGTACAGAATAGGTACAAAACTATTTTTGCAGTGTACAGCACTGAAATAAAACAATTTTCAGAAACTAGTACTCTAGTACTTAGGGGGGGAAATGGGTGGTCCATAAAGCTGTTTGTCTGGTTACTTGCAGCCAAGGCATTTATTTTCTATTTGAAATGGTTTGGGTTTATTTTTTCATATATTAAAAAAAAAAAGCTGAGCTCAATCCAAAAGCTTGATTGAGCTGTTTGTCTTCCCAGAAACTATCTACAACGAAGATCATCTAAGGATCAACCGAATTAGAGTGTATGTTATAGCTGTGGGGTTTTATTTTGTTATGGTTTTTACTAAGTTTAAGCCACAACTTTTTACTATTTCAAACTAAAAAGTATCCAAGTATTTCTCTCATCCCATCATGAAAGACAGACAGGGAGGCACAGAAACCAATAACAAATACCAAGCACAAAGCTAGGTTATTTTCCCTCATGAATTCTCTATTTAATGTATCACTTATCTTTTAATCACTGACTAATCCAGAAGTGGAAGTTTCAGCGTGTCTTCTGCAATGTTCACTTCTTAAATTTAATTTAAGAGAAAAATTAACCTTAATGCGGGGGGGGGAAAGGTTTTCATCTTGAAAACTCTACAGCATCAACTTACCTAAATACATAGACCACTTCTAACCACAGATTCCACTTGCATTTAACTGCACACAGACACCAACCACGGCTTTCCCTGAAGGCCAGGAGTTCTCCCTCCCCCTCCCCACTGTCTGAAAGTGCCTTCACCTTCAAGACACCTAAGAAAACAAACACCTCTTTAAAAATGCAGGCAGTCTTATGTACCCAGTTTGAAAGTGAGATTTTTCACTTGTTCACTACCATCCCATCAAACTTGTTCACAGTTTTCTGCTTTTCCCATCTTAATATTTCTACTGCAATTCAAAATATTTTATTGTCACTGCATAATGCGTAAGCATGTCACAAACCGCTTTTTTGAAGTTACAAAGGCACATTCTAGAACCCAGTTAAGCTATAAACGTCCGAGCCTTGACTCCCCTGTAACAACTCAGCCTCTGTTTTCTCTCCTGGTGTGCCATAAGCAGCACAGCAGGAGGTACAAGCAGACTGCCAACTACGCCTCCACAATTAAGTTTCCTAAAGCAGGTCTCCACACCCACCAACTTTGTGTTAACTCACAGAACTAGTACCATGTAAAAAACACAACCCCTAGAAATAGCTGATGGAACAAGCTGAGTATAAATAATATAAATGTTGCCATCCACAGGACTGTAACATGTATCAGCTTCTAATCACCCTTTCCTTTTTTCTTTTTAAATGGCCATTTGCAGAGCCACTCACTTCAAATCCATTTATTAACTCTTAGTAAAACTAATATACATTACTATTTTCATCCTCTGAAAAATTTCTTAACACTGCTATCTTCTGGCTCTTGCTTCATCTTGGATTAATAATATCGACTTATCCACAAACATTACAGTGAGCCCCTCATAGAAGCTTTTCCGAAAGCTGAAGTAAAACCCTGGGGTTTAAACACTGTTTCAGGTATTACACATTAACAGTTCTCACCAATCTGCTTCTGCTTCCCAGAAACCTTCCAGAATTGGGATGGTCCAGTGTCCCTGAGTAGCGGGCTGGGGAGGACGCTGGCAGCTTCCAGGGAGCCTGGCGGGGACCTCTTTCTCCGATTTCCCAGTCCCCACTGGAACTGTTCAATACACTGGGTTCCTGAAGAACAACACACTTATCATATGCATCTTGTAACTCACAATTAACTCAGCATCTGATCTGAATACTGAAAACACATGGAAGTGGAGGTAGTAACAAATCTGGAAACCTCTAGTAAGATGCCTTGAGGGATAGCCAAAAAATGAAAGAGGCTTGCAAGTGAACCCCTGGCAAAAGGAAAGGTTTTTTTAAGTACTTTATAACAATGATCAGCTCCTTCGTTTGTCCTCTCATTTGACCACAGACAATAAAAAGCTGAAGTGTAAGGCTTATCAGGCATTATCCCAATTTAAGATACTGCAGAACTAGAAGACTCACTTTCCAGTGTTATGCAAAGAACCCAACACATGCAGAGAGTCTCCATGACAATAAAAGCCCTATTTGGCTACTAAAGCAACCTATCTGTCTTGTCCTGGTCATCAGTTTTAATACAGGCAAGACTGGTGCAAAGAGGTGGGGGAGAAAGAAGAAAAATAATGTTTTGGGGTCTACAAACAGATAGTTTTAACATAAACATTATGATCTGTCCTGTGAAAACAGATTGTATGGCAAATGTAAACCATGTCATCAAGTTATTATTCCTTAAAAATGCTACTGCAAATTACACAGTATCTTCTCCAAGTCTTAAACACTTCCCTTTTACCACTACTTCAGTTTTTTATTTCTCTGCAGTCTATTGTAGTAATCCATCATTATGATATTGCTAGGGAAGGCCTGAAAAACAATCATTATTAATTCCAATTACATTTCATGTAAGCAGCAAAAACAAATTTCCATTTTTCACTACAGAATTGAAACTTTTGTGTGTCTGAGCTTTTCATAAACCACTAACATTGAAGATCACAATAAAACAGTGAGCAGCATCAGGTATAAAACCCGTTTGGGCTTCAGGAATCAGGTAAACGGGTTTAGCAGCCTTTTCAGACACAAATACTGATTCCACAGTTTGATAAGCATAACAAGCTGTTTGGCAAAACTGTTTTTCAAATAAACAGTTTGCTGCATTACCTGAGAACAAAGTGCTCAAATTATTTGAAGTCTGAGGAAGTCTGCAGGGCAACCACAGTGACTGTTCTCTCTTTGTGTTTTCTCTTCCAAAATCAGGAGCTCTAATCCTCTCCTGGGCTACTGAGGCAAGTTTCTAATAATTAAACTGGGAACCATTTAGCATACAAATCTGTTTATCTTAATGAGAACCTAAGGGATGAGGTTCTAGTCTAGACCACTAGTTACACTGGATTTCAATGACTAGATGACAATTGAGGAAAGACAGTGTAATTTAATTTGCTCCATAGAATAATCATTGAGATAAATAAAATTAATAGACGTAAGAGAAATCCAACCATTTTATTAACACCAAGACTTACAAATGATTGTTTGTCCATTCTCTTTCCATGAACTACTAATACTACAAACACAGTAGTTGCTGTCACCATTTCTTAGGAGTCGTAGGATTAGGACATTTAAAAAGTTGAAGAAATATTCATGGTTCATTGTTCTCATAAGCAAAATTAAACCTGAAAATAAAGTAATAGCCAGTACATTTTCTCGTATTTTCAAGTCGCAGTGGGATTTATCATATTTCTAACATTTCACATATGGATATGAAATATCCATATACGAATCTGTGGTCAGAAGACTGCACAACTTGAGGATAAAAGTAAAGCTGTCTTCAAATGTCCTTAATGTGAGCCCTAATACACTGATTAATCCACAATTATCCTCTTTGTTCTGCCTCCTCAGAGAAGCAGAGGCTAGTACACAATCCAATCTCAGAAGTGCATGACATGCAAGAATTCATACCTACATGAAAAAAGGGGAAGGATAACAATAGAAACTTCTCTTATTTTTTTAGGCCTAGTCAAACCCAAATGTTCAAATTTTGACTGCTCTGTCCCAAAAGTTTGAGTTCAGCTACAATCACACATTCTCTTTTTAGAAATCATTCTCTATTTTAAACCCAAGTCCTCAAAATTTTATCTTTATACTGAAAGCATTACTGATAGTTACACATTTTTTCCTCTAAACGACAAATCCTAAATGATTTGTAACTGAAGTAGCTCATAAATACTTTAAGGTAGGCTTCTGAACGGATTAACTAATCGAAAATACCTGTCCATTCCTATCTGACTGGACTTAATCTTATTTAGATGGTTTGTTTCTTCTTGCTTTGGTCTCTGTAATCTTAACTTGCAAGCAATAATGCAATTTGTTCCCACCAGCTCTACAAGTACCAAAGGTTAATCAAGGGAGGGACCTTCCCTCTGCTTTTATCACTAAGCACTATCTCATGGAACAAGGTCTCAGACTACCTTCTAAGAACTGAGAGTAGAAAGACGGGATATAACATAACCTTCTATACAAATATTTTCCCCTAAGTGTTATAAAGATCATTCCTCAGATTAGAAGCACTTTGGTCAACAGGAAATAGTCAAAAGAACACACAGTACAGTGAACACACTGCAATTTTTGTGTAGTAAATTAAATAATGTAAGGTACATTGTGTTAAAATTTCTTAACAGCAGTAACACATTAAACTTCAGTTCAGCTGAAGACTCATCTTCTGATCAACAGCTTTCAGTATACACACACTGTGGACTGTGTCCATAAATTCCTACAAAAGAGTAAGACTGTTTGATTTGGTTTTGCTGAGCAGCCAGCCAGTAAAAATGTGGGGGAATCCAAAAGGCAAAAACTACTGCAGATTGCCTGCCCTCACACATCCTCTATAGCCCATATACTAATGAACTTGTGCATGCTGGAGATAACAAAGATGTAACACACTGTGTGTACTTGTGCTAAAAATAATATCCTATTACTTGTAAAACAGTTTCTGAAAAAGGCATTATATAACACCATGTCCCAGTCAGCAGGGACCAAACTCCTAACCATTCTTTAAAAAAATATGAACATTTAATCACAGAGTTAAGTTTCCACAATTTCAAAGATCAAAATGGGCTTACATTTCTGGGCCCAAAATTGAAGTGAGAATTGCTGTCAGGAACAGAAGCAAACTACTCAGGCAGTTGAGCTGAACTGTTCTATCTGTTGCTTCCAAGTGCCCAAAATAATTTCTAAAGTAGTTTCATCTCTACTTCCCATAACACTCTTCCAAAAGTGGAAGTACCTGCACAGTGTGAGTACCTCCTGTTAAGCATGGCTCCCTGTACCCTGCCAAAAGCCCTGTGGTTAGTGTGAAATGCTGCAGCAGAACCAGCCAAAGGCCTTTCCCTCACTCCCGCCTACTGCACACAGAACCCAGCTGGGCAACACACTTGGCATTTTAGTGTTAAGGCTGATGGGAGCCTAAAGCACCTCTTTTACCTTCACAAAATGAAAACATAAGAAGTGCTGCAGAAAGGCACAGTCTCCTTAACTCAAAATATAGTCCTGTACTTTTTGCATCATCAATACATCAAGTGTAATGTCCTATTCACATCTCATCAGCATGGCCAGGCTTCATGAAGGAAGATCTGAGAAGGGCTCTGCCCACGTGGGTGTGTCCTTGGAGCCTGCACAGTGGATGTTTTAGGTGAGGTACAGTGTGTGTGAAACTGCCCCACCCTTTAACTCCTCACTGCCAGACCGAGGGAGCCTGGACGGTGACAGGGAAGCCCTCGGGAGAACCCACAGCCCCCACCATGGTATTGCCAGCAGGTGTCCCATCCAAGGACTAATGGGGGCTGACCCTGCTCAGATCTGACATTTAACTGCCTATCTATTCACAGCTAAGTTCAAACAAAACCCTCACTCCACCCAGTCACAGAAAACTCCATTTAGGCAGGTTTAAGATGGCAGTGACTGATGCCAAAACAGACCCACAGTATCAGGATGCCCCTTCATTCACCAAAGCTAATTTTTAAAGGCGCAGCAGCTACAAACACAAGCAAATAAAAACAGAAAATACAGAACTACCAGTTCACATATTACTGTCATTGGCCTGATTATTAAATTCTTGCATTTTAGATTTTTTTTGTCTGAGTTTTGGGACCTTTCTTGGTAAAAACACATTTGAAATTAATTTATACTTTACAAAAAGAAAAAAAAAATTACCTGGTATCCAGATTCTAATCTCCATGAAGATTCTCTTGCACTATATGCACCAGCTAAACTGTTTTCAGTCAATGTTCTAGATCCTAGAGAAGCGCTGGAAGCCTGAACAGATATCCTGCGAGGAATTCTTGAGGGTTTTGACTCCATTCTTTGTATCCTGTACAAGGACACACTGATTATTTTTCCTCCTATAAGCAGGGACCTCATGCAAAACAGGCAGAAGTAATTCTGAGTGTAACATAAATATGATTCACACACATCAATATTTACACAGTGCTGATGACTGTGCATCCCCTAAACTGGGGAAACGAGTTCTCACTCTAGTTTTTGTAACTTCTTTACACCTCCTCCCATTCCACATCAGAAAACTAGAACTGCAGCCCCTTTTGCTACACTTCTTTTATTACTCTTGCTATTATAAATGTAAGTGGTGCTCCCTTAAGAGTCCCGCAGCTCTTGTACTAACACAAAATGAGTCAGGTAGAGTACTTACATTTCTTAACTTCATATATTACATTTTTGCTAATGAACTGTATCCCAACGCTTGTAGAAATTATATTCAGACTTTTTCTTCAGGGTCAAAATTACACAACTTCACCCCCCCGTGAAAGAATCTATCTGCAATTTCCCTGCCTTTACCTTCTCCAAAGACCACTCCCACAACAGTCAACATATGTCAAGGAGTACACGCTATCTCACAGGTGTATAATGTACCTCTGACTCACCGAATGTTTATTTTAACTCCAGAGAGCTACCTAACTGCCCTGCTAATATTCAGATTTTGGTTTTCAGGATGGTACCCAACAGAATCAGATCACAGAAGGTATTTCTTAAATAAAAAATTTAAGAGAACTGCAGTATCCTCAGTGGTGCAGTATGTGAAAAGTAGCACGATAATCATCAATTCAAATAGATGGCCAAGGATTCCCTTGGTACAAGGTGACTTGCAGAAGTGGTGCAACTCTGGCCTAACCTTCTGAGAATAGAAGCAAGCTTTACTGAGTAAAAGAAAAAAAATCAGAACAAAAACTATCCATTAGTAAAGCAAATTTTTGTTCATAATTCAGCCACGCTTATCAGTATCACTGTCTGCAAAAAGCAGCTGCATCAATCCTGACACAGTTTCAAGTTGAGTTCACCTACCCGGGGCTGTTTATCTTCACTAAAGTCAGGCTGCATTACACATTTACCTGGTAAAAGCCACTTGGGACACAACTCCCCTGTCCAAACAGCTACGGGGAATTTCCCTAACAGAGGATTTTTTTAACCACTGTTCTTGTGCATGTTCAGTTGCCAGCTTTACAACAGTCCTCAAAGCCCAAATGCCTAATCCTGCAAGCAGGACTTTTAAAATATCAGGAACACCAACTGAGTGTTTACCTTTGTGTGCCGGGTAGTATTACAGAGAAGCACACCAGCTTCTAGCCCGCGCTTCCAGCATTAGCAACCCACTCACAAGTGCCAGAGCATCAGCAGGTAAAAAAGATCTGGTCAGGAATCTGAAATTCTCACTTGTCTGACTTTGCATTAGTAAAGGAATTTAATGAGGAATTCATTAAATTTCCCAGATCACATTTAAATTCCTACGTAAATATTGAGCAATTTATACAATTCTGAAGTTGTAAACACAGCTCTATCAATTAGAGTGTTCTAAGCAGTGCTCCAAAGTTCAGAGACACACTGTTAATCACGGAAGTTTAAAAGAAATTAAGGATAAATCTAATAATCTAAGCTGTATGACCTCAAGTGAATCACTAGTGCAATAAAATGTAGCAGTCATATTTCTTACTAAACTGTAATGATAGTTAATTTAAGCTTCAGAGTAATCTGCCTTAACTTGCACTGCAAGTCTAGTACTTGCACGAAGCTGTACTGACTGAAAAAGTAACTATCAAAAGTTGCAAACTCTGAAACTAAAATAATGCCAGAGTAATACAGAGTAGAGTGTATGCTGGATAGGACAGCTGGATGTCTCAAGGTCTGATACTCAAAGTACTGTCTGTCTGTGTTTTACCCTGATATAAAATATAAGGCACAGACAGAATAAAATGCATCCAATTCTGTACTATAAGTACTTGACAGAGTGCCAGCATCACCTTCTTTATTATGGATCATTCTGCTTCTGAATCACTTTGTTTCAGATAGGTGAGGAACCAGACAAATTATGTAATATACACAGAGAATATACACATAATATACACAGAGAAAACAGGTTCAAGAAGAAGGGATGGAAGCTCCTACTGGTAGAAATTAATGTCCAGATGCACCAGGGGAACAGACAGAAGTGTAACCACAGTTTGAAGCCTAAATTAGAAATCATCTAATACTAATAGAATTGCCATCCACAGAACAGACAAAACACAAGCCTTCAGAATGAAAGGACTGAAAAGGACAGGGTGGAAGATTGGACACCAGAGCAAACTACCTTCAGAAGCTGAAATGGACTCCAAAATTAGCAAATTGCTTCTACAGACACACATAAAAAGGCACAAGACTAATTTTCTCCTTCAGCAGTAACCCCTAGAGGACAATGTTATCCATCAGCCTAATCTTGTAAATTAGCACAGGCTGTGATTTCAACCTGAGTGGGTCAGGATGATATTACCTATATAATGTTATTTTTTCCCAAATAAGGAAACCTTGCAGAATCTATACACACACCAAACAAAAGTGTTAAAACAAGATTAAAGCAGCACACTAGAAAATGCAAAATTTATTATGTCAGTTTATGCATACATATTATGATTAATTTCTTGAATGCAACTGTATATTTTTTCTGTAGTCCTTATCTCAGCCAGCAAATGAGAAGAATCTGCTATCAAGATCAACTGGAGTCATGTAAGAATGGGCATTTGACAAGAGAAACCCTGCCTTGTTTGATGCAAAGGTGAAAAGATGCTAAGTAAAAGGCCTTATGGTCTAGGCAAAGAATTTCTGTTCAAGGAAACTGGATTTTACCTTTGCCTTTCAGCAAAGATTCAGTGAAAAGCCACTACCAAGAGCTTTTTAATTTCTGGATATCCATCATAAAATGTACTTGCAATTCAACTAGCAGAAATCATAGAACAGTTTGAGTTGAAAGAGATCTTTAAAGGCCACCTAGTCCAACACCCCTGCAATGAGTAGGGACATCTTCAACCACATCAGGTTGCTGAGAGCCCTGTCCAACCCGAACTTGAATATTTCCAGAGATGGAGCATCCACCACCTCTGGGTGGTGCCATGTGTTCCAACACCCTCATCATAAAAAAAGTCTTCCTTAAAGTTAGTTTAAAACCAGGACTCCTCGTCCTATCACAACAAGCTCCACTAAATGTCTCTCCCCACCTTTTCTGCATGTCCCATTTAAACACAGGAAGGCTGCACTAAGGTTTCCCCAACACTTCTCTTCTCCAGGCTGAACAGCCCCAACTGGTTCAGTTCAGCCTCTCCTGTGCTCCCCGGCTGACAGAGCTGCATCTGGAGGCAGTGGAGCCAGGACATGAATTTCACTGGCCAGATTAAACTAATCTGGGCATCTCAGCTCTGGTCACCAACACCACCAAGAAGCCTCTTGGGGTGGGGTTTTTTTCAGAGCTCTCTAGAAAGCATTTTAAGCACTGTACCTTGAAAGCCGGAGAAGCAACCCTCCTCAGAGCTGGTTGAACACACACAAAGCACGCACAGGGCTTATGCTCACGGTGGTAACGCCGGGAGGTGCTCACAAACACCGTGAACATGCCAAGCTATCAGAGAGCACAGGACAGAGCCAGACAATGGTCTCACAATAAAAAAATAACCACATTATTAAAGCCACACTAGTACTTGTCTGCAAGAGGAATTTTGTACTTGTACACAATATTTCAGAATGAGAATAGTACCATTTTACAGGATCAACATCTTAAGGGTTTCCTGAATGAGCACAAAGACACTGAAATTAAAACTTCAACCCTTTTGTTTACATACACAGGAATTCAACAAACCCCAAGTGGCAATTAACACGCTGTAAGGAGTTCTATAATGACGAAGTAGTCACCTCAATTTACATAGAAGGTAGTGAGACAAAAAAAACGTAACTCTCTGAGAAAACACTAATACTACTAATATAAGAATAGAAATTGTGCTGTAGCCTGAACTGATTAAAAAGCCTGCTGTTGCCAAAAAGCAAAGGAACAGCTTACTCAATTATCACACCTGCCATTTGTCCTTCACTGAGAAGCCTCAACACACTATCCTAGCAAAACACACTTCTAGCTTGTCCATTATTTTGACTGTACTCACTCTGTATCCAACAATAGAGAAATGAGAAAGGAGAGGGCAGGATGCAAAGCACTCTTCTCACCAAAGCAACATATTTAATCAGTTTATGCCATGTTACACTACTTAGCAATCAAAAGCTCGTTGTAAAATCTGGAAACAACTCTCAGGGCTTCTGGAATAAGGGATAGATGCAATGCCTCTCAAGACTCAGTCAGAAACCAAGTCCTGAAACAAAACTTTAAGTCACACCTGGGAATCAGATGATCAACTTGTAACAGGAGGTGGAGATGAACAGTCTATTTTCAGTACACAACTCAAACGTCCTGCCCTTCTTGATGTCATCCCTCCAACGACATTATAAAACATCAACTAGACCTAACACAGCCAGAAAATTAAGAGATAAAAGATCCAAGAGGTCTTTGTAGGAAAGCAATGCAATTGCAAAAGATAAAAGTAACAGATGACAAATATCTCTCTTCTACTTTTGGACCCTCACTACTGAAAAATGAGGAGCAATTTTAGGTAGTCATGTCTAGCAGCAAGGAATGTGTTTAGCAGTTTCCAGGATTCCTACTAACAGCTCTAAGCTTTGAAGCATTCTTGTACCCTCAATCAGAGGGGAAGTGTGAGCTTCACCACCAGCGCCTAAAATCAAGTCTCCTAGCTTGGAACAATGCACTGACACATCCACCTAGGACTCAAACTCACATCTACATGGCTTAGTAGTTTACCACAAAAATACTCCTAAGACCTCCCGAGCTCGTGTGTTTTCCTCAGTGTTTCCTCACAATCACGCTTTTACGACAAACACGACAAAGTTCACGGGTCTTTCGGTCTATGCAATTTTTCATTCGGGCTATTTTCTCAACTTCAAAGCAGGAAAGCTGCCAAGTAACTCAGCAGCCCCTCAGGAGTCCCACGAGCAGCAGGAGCACTTACAAATGCCGGCGGCAGCGTAGGCCGCAGCGGCGGGGCCGGGTCGCTCCCGCAGCGCCGCGAGGGCCCCGCACCAGCCCCGCCAGGAGCGCGAGCGGCTCCGGGGGCACAGGGTGTCTGCCACACGGACTCGCTGCGAGAGCGGCCGCGGAGCCGAGACACCGTCGAGGGCGAAGGCGGACGGAAGGGTGGCGAGGCGGCGCGCAAAACGGTACAAAATGGTTCCCTGGCCTGGGCGTGGCCGCCGGGCTGGGCCGGGCCG
>VWZD01005474.1:13409-32366 GCA_013396695.1 Sakesphorus luctuosus | reverse complement strand
GGGGCGGGGCCGGGAGCGCGCACGGGGCACCGGGCACAGGGCCGGGAGCGCGCACGGGGCACCGGGGCAGGCACAGAGCCGGGAGCGCGCACGGGGCACCAGGGCGGGCACAGAGCCGGGAGCGAGCACGGGGCACCGGGGCGGGCACAGAGCCGGGAGCGCTCACAGGGCACAGGGGCGGGCACGGGGCGCTGCGCCGGGCCGGGCGGAGCCTCCTTGTCGGAACCGCCCTGTCGGAGCGCGGCTCTCGGCGCCGGGCTGGAAGGCCGCGCGTGTCGAGGACAGGGCTCGGTTTTCTGCGGGAAGCAGCATCGCCAGAGACGTTGGAATCGACTTCCGTGTTCAGCCTTAAAACTGCAGCACAGACCTGGAGTTTTCTCCTCGTGCCGCACACTCCTGAATCCCGTCCTGTGAACGAACCCGCTGTCTCTCGTGCGGGGGCACCGCAGCCTGGGCTTGGGCTCCCTGAGGGACAAGGGATGGGCATGTTGGGAATGGCGGGATGGGGATGTGGAACACGGCGGGATGGGGATGTGGGACACAGCGGGATGGGGATGTCGGGAATGGCGGGATGGGGATGTTGGGAATGGCGGGATGGGGATGTGGGACACGGCGGGATGGGGATGGGAGACACGGCGGGATGGGAGACACGGCGGGATGGGAGACACGGCGGGATGGGAGACACGGCGGGATGGGAGACACGGCGGGATGGGAGACACGGCGGGATGGGAGACACGGCGGGATGGGAGACACGGCGGGATGGGAGACACGGCGGGATGGGAGACACGGCGGGATGGGAGACACGGCGGGATGGGAGACACGGCGGGATGGGAGACACGGCGGGATGGGAGACACGGCGGGATGGGAGACACGGCGGGATGGGAGACACGGCGGGATGGGAGACACGGCGGGATGGGAGACACGGCGGGATGGGAGACACGGCGGGATGGGAGACACGGCGGGATGGGAGACACGGCGGGATGGGAGACACGGCGGGATGGGAGACACGGCGGGATGGGGATGTTGGGAATGGCGGGATGGGGATGTGGAACGCGGCGGGATGGGGATGTGGGACACGGCGGGATGGGGATGGGAGACACGACCCCTCCACTGCACGGCAACAGAAATACAATTAATTTTAATTGTATTGAGGCTTCAGTTTTGTCCTCTTGAAAGCCAACAGACATTGGCAGACAGTTTTACTTGGGGACGATCTTGCATGCCGCAGAAAATTAGGAGATAATTTTTGCAAATTCTGAGAATACCAAGCCTTGGCGTAATCACAGTTTAGATCCACAATTCCAGCGTCCCCAGACACCACGAAATGCAGCAGAGGCTTTGCTATGTGTTTTCTGACCCAGGCAGGTTGTATTATTACTGAGTATCTAGACTTGTGTCCATGCAGTTATGAATCTCAGTATTTTACTGACCCAACATTCATCTGTCATCAGCCTCTGGCAGGGCTTTCCTGAATCCCAGTATCCCAGCGAGTACCCTGGGGTCGGATTGTTGCAAGCCGGATAAAGGGCTGTGCAACAGTAGCACGCTGGCTATTCTTTGAGGAAGGAAAAAAAGGAAAAAACCCCAACCAAACAAAAAAGAAAACATGACCAGCTACCCTGGCACAAAGGTTACGACACATACAAATTCAGTGTGTGCATGGCTAATAGCTCTGACAGATCTGGGACACATGTCAGACCAGCCAGGCTGGTTAGAAACTAGCCAGGTGGCATCTAAATTATGGGACAGTCCCATTACTATGTTTATCAATATCCTTGATTCTGTTTCCATTCATGCTTTTAAATATGTTTTTCCATATGTTTGGCTTGTGTCACGTTTTGTTCAGTGGTTGTCTCCCAAAGAGAAATGGTGGGCAAAGCACTGTTTAATTGAAGACAGGACAAAGGGCTGAGAAGAAGAGCTGTAAACAGAGAGAGGAGCAATTGAATAAAAACTGATGGGAGAGAAAGGCTGCTGGATTTTTGCTGCTGGGCATGTTGCCTTCTACCATCATGACAAAAACAATGCTTGTTGGACTTGAGAAAATCTTGTCTCTTGCCCCCAGAAGCAGGCTGTGGCCCCAGCCAATACCACTTATTTGGCATATCTGTCTCCAGGGCAAGAGGACAGCTGGGAATGCATTCATGAATCATTCCAGCAGTAGCAGCTGCTCTTTCCCCTGCTTAGCAAACAAGAGCTCTTATAGAAAGAGTTAGATCTACATTAAATTCATGCCTTAGAGGAGTCACTCTGTGTTCTAGTCATGCAAAAATCAAGTGCTATGCACAGATCTAGTGAAATGCCTGTGTGAGTCTAGAGAACAGGACATACGGCCTTCCCTGCAGCCTGGACAGGTCACAGCCACCATCAGCAAAGGCATTGTGCTTTGCTTTTTAAGAGCAAGTTAGAAGGTAAGTGGGGAAAGCTCTATCCAATAAAAAACTTCAGAGCTCTTCAATTCAGTCTCACTGTCATCAGAAGAGGATTTACTGGCAGTGCTAAGAAGGGTGTTACATCATTCATTACATTAGAGCCCTGTCCAATGCAATGCACAATTTGTATTACTTGAGGGCTGATGCAATACCCTTTTATTAAAAAAACTATGAGCCATTTGTTGGCTTACAGGAAGAAAAACAAATGACACTATCATCTGAGCTCATGGGCTTGTGGGTTTTTTCAATCTGCACAATGGATTAAAGATTACCCTGATGTATTGCAACAATGTATAAGTAAACTAGTTTAATTACAAATATACAAAATTGGGAAAAAATAAGACATAATGATCAATACCAAAACACTGCACAACAACTTCTCTACATTCTGAATAATTGCTGAAATGGTGTCATTTAATGAGCCGGAAGTACAGTTTGGGTTTTGTCTCAAGAAAATGTCTAATGTTGGACTTTAGGGTCTGAAGTCACAGATCCTGTGTGCTCACAAATGGCAAAGCAGTAGGTTTAGAGTCCATCTGCTTTATCATGCTCTCTAACCATATCAAGGATATGGAAACAGGCAGATTGAAGTCAGATAATTATTAAGAGAGTTACCATCCCTAACAGCCCATTCTTACATCCCTTCATAAAAGCTGTTTTTCCACAAATGAATGAACTACTTATAGAGTCTGTCCTTAACTTGGGAGAGTCCAAAATGTTAAGATTATCTGAAATTGGTATTGTCTAGTTGTATAGTTTTTAATCTACCTATGTTAGATAGTCATTCTTCAGTAAAATTCACTTCTAATAACCATGTGAAAACAGACACTTTCCAGTGAGTTTTTGTTAAATTTCTGACCAAACTGTAGAAGTCTTATTATAGAGCAGAATTATTTTTTAGCGCAGTTTAGATTGCATCATATTCATTTGTTTTGAAGGACTTCAGGCAATATCCTAAGGATTTTAACCCATGAGAAGGGTCCCCAATCAAGAAAATGGTTTTTGATGTGGCATGTCATCATGTAGATGGTCCCAAATATTACAGTAACCATTCATATTTCTGAAGCTGGGCAAAGGCAGGAAACCTCCATGGATAGCAGACAGAGTGTCCCAGAAAAAGGAAAATGCATCCTTGAGACAAAAGTCAGTCTATTCAACATTTACTGTGAAAGAGCTTTGGGAATACAGTGCCTGCCCTGTGCATGTAGCTTGGACTGCAGAAAAGGAATAGGTTAAAGAACTTGCACACAGACAAAACTAAGGCAAGATCAAATTATCCATTTAATGTGGAGTTTTCCTGCATTGAAGTGTTCCTTTTGGTTATATGTGGATTTGTTCTTTTTACCATATCAGCTAAGACTAGTACTGTGAAATAGTCCTCATAGTTGACTCTACACTGATTCCAAGGGCTGTCTTTAGTTTAACCCTGCCCTTTCCTTCTCTCTGTTTTCCTTTACCAGCAGGCTGTTGTGTGGGGCACTGACCAGGCTCCCCAGGGCAGTGGGCACAGCCCCAAGGCTGCCAGAGCTCCAGGAATGTTTAGACAATGCTCAGGGACGGGGGGGATTGTTGGGGTGTCTGTGCAGGGCCAGGGCTTGGACTGGATGACCCTGGGGGTCCCTCCCAGCCCAGGCAGTCTGTGATTCTGTGCCCCACAGGGACTGAACAGGACACTGGATGTGCTGGAGGTTCCCAGTTTCCAGCCTGCCAGGAGGGGCTGGGGCTGCTCCTGCTTGGCTTACTAAGCAAGGGGTGTGCACCAGGTAAGTTTATAACATATTACAGAGGAAGGAAAACTGGGATGTGAGGAAAAGCAGAGCTCATGTTAGACTGTCTATGGTAAACATTACACAGGAAAGATTTCTGAAAGTGGACAGTGAACCAGAAAGTTGTCCTCAGAAGATAAATCCAAATCTCAGTTCACAGCTTGTAATTGTGTAACAAATCTGTTAACTATGGTGTTTAAAAAAATACTGCAAAACCAAGAGAATTTAGAACAGATAAAGTCCTACAGAAGCCACTGTAACACTGACAGGGAGAAACATTCCATAACTCTTATAGAAATAACTTATCTGTCTTATCTATTTATAGCCTTTACAATGCAGGCATGTTGAACATGGTCATTTTTTTAAGGCAAGGTTAGAATCACTGCTTTTTAAGGCAAGGTTAGAATCACTGCCTTTACAATGCAGGCATGTTGAACATGGTCATTTTTTTAAGGCAAGGTTAGAATCACTGCTTTTAAACTCTTATATGGGAAATTGACTTAAATAAAACATAATTTTGGTATGAGAAGATTTGAGACTAAAATACTTTTTCACTTTATTGAAATCAAAATGAAACAATTTTGGCCTGTATGTATCCCAGTTTTGTGAGATAAGGCACTACAGTGCAAAAAAGGTTTCCCTCTTGTTACTTTACCTTATAAATCTATACCTTCTTTTCAGTGTCCAGAAAAAATCATTGTCCAGTTTCCTAAGAATTATTCTTTTTAAAGCGTATTTACTTTATCTTGTTACCAATTTGTTTTAATTGAGATTATGTGCCTTCTGAATTGCACCTGTTCTTGCTTTAAAAGAGTGTAAAGTAGGAGGCAATTAAACCATGATAACAGTTTGATTTAGTTAATACTTCAGATAGACAGACCAAGTGTACCTGTATCTTTTGAAATTCTAGTTTTCAGCTACACATGTATTCTGCAAGCTAAGAGAATACATCATAAAAATTCTGGAAATTGTTAAAATTGTCAAAAATTATTTGGTTTTGTTTTATAAAGGTGGTGAGTTCTTTTTTTTTTATTGTAGTTACTCTTTCCAGAATTCTAATGTTATAGACAGGGCCAATGTTTTAAAATCTTTCTTTAAAGTCTACTTCTTCCCATACTCCAAGTAAGGAAGAAGGCTAAAGCTCTATGAGGCACTAAATTCTACTTCTAGTAATGTTTTATTCAACAAGGAACTCTTACTGCTGATTTCAAATCAACACATTGATCAAAATGCTTCTGATGGTTTGTCTTTTCAAAATACCTACATTCTGTTTCATTCATTTCTGTGGAATAACTAGTCTTCTAAACAGAGATACATAAACATTAAAAAAATATTCAGAACTTTAGTAGACATCTGGAACAGCTACTTGTACCCTTTCCAACAGTTTTTATTATATGTTTAAAAAGAAAAGAAGAAAAATCTATGTATTTGTATACCTTGTGCACAAATAGTTTCATCCATAGGAAGAATTCTGTATCTTAAATCACACATGTGGACTGATTCTCATTTCTGAACAGAAGAAGGTAATAGTGAAAAGTCACAACACATTTTAGAGAGAACAGAACATTTAGACATCAATATTCTCTTTCACCTTCCTATGCAAGATGATGTCTTCAGTCTGGGCTAGAGTAGTGGTAATTACTACATTGGAGACAAAAATGTCTTTGTTTATTTCATTTAGCAAGAAATTTAACTTCTGACAACTTGGATAGCCTTATGTTCTCTTTCTATGTGTCTATTAGAAAAATCTAATAGTTGCATAAAACCAGCACACACACACATCAACATATGGGGCTCAACAATTTGTGAACAAGCATAAGAGCAGTGTAAGATTTTACTGAGACCTGTGTGAGCTCTGCTGCTGAGGATGCTCTGCAATAGGGTGGGGAGTGCAGGGTGTCCAACCCTGTGTGGTGCCAGCGGACTGGAATCCTGAGTGATGTAATGACTGTTATTGTTCTGCTGTGACTAATTTAGTGTGCAAGTAGCGAAGGAAGTGGGAGGAGAAAGACATAAGGAATTATTAGTTGCTTGTACACACAACAAGGAGATCATTCTGGTTTTCCTGTAATTGAAATACATGCAGTAGAATTGTCTCAAAACAATTGCTGAGAATTATTTATTTATTTTCCTAAATTTTTATTATACCAAACATTTTTATGGGTAGGAACAAATTGCTATGATTAAACTGAAGACATTTTCAATTTTTGGTGAAACTGTACCTCTTTTTTAGGGAAATAAGAATATATTTGTCTCCTATATTTTCATGTAATTAATTTCTGGTGGTTTTTCCTCTGCTTCATTTTAAACAGCAAACACAATATAAGAGGCTTTCATTTAGATACTTTGTACATTTTTTGATTTTTGTAAATAATAAATTCATTTTCTCCCAACTGTATAGCCTAAATAACAAATATGTATCATTACATAAATAAGAAAAATTAGATCTTACACTTTAAATCAAATTCTTGATATATTTAATTAGCACCTCTTAACCCTTTCATTATTAGAGCTTGAGACTACTAATGAATCTATTGCTTCCAGAAGTAGTCAAGGGAGGGTTTGGCCACAAGCTGTCAAAATAAGAAATTATCACAGCTAGAAGTATCTGCTTTCTTTGTAAATCTTTGTTGAGGAGATGGGAACTAAAATGATAGTGAAACAATCACATTTTCCAAACCAATTATTGTTAAAGTAAAAACCTTTATCGTTTTGACTGATGATGTAGCTGCACTTGGCAGAAAGTCAGAAAGGAAATGCATGGTAGACTATTAGCATGTTCACTTCTCATTAAAGATGTAAAGAATAAAGATTTTCTAAAAATACAACCAGTAACATTTTACTTATAAAACAATGAAATGTGGCAGAAAGTGGTCTTACAATGGTAGCAGCTCTGAATAGCAGCTGGTAGAGCCCATTTAGGAGACTTTTGTGTGAATGCTATGCTGAACAAAATGGGGAATTTAAGCTGTTGTTAAATGCAGTTTGTTTGCACTATTGTAACCTCTTTTAGCACAGGAGGCATGGGCAAGGAAGAAACTGCAAAACAAGGTTTTCTTAGCAACAGAGAGGAATTTACTGCTCCTAACAAAGACCTGCAATACAAAAGGGTTTGAAGTTCAGACACAGACAACTTGTGGAAAAGAACTGCAGATTAGTATTTGTCTTGCATCAGCTGACTGGTAGGGAAAGGATAAAATGTCATTTTTTCTAGGAAGTTTCCCCTTCATTGCTGGATTTCTTTCTTATGAGTTCATACTTAGACCCTGTAAAGTTAATTTTTAGTCATAACCATTCCCAGAGGCTGCAGTTCATCCACATTAACCTGTCCCGTCGTGCTCTTTGACGCTCCGTGCTGTGCAGTCCCCCCTTTGCTCAGCCCAGCTCGGCTGTCCTGGCCATGCTCTTCCCCAGCTTCTTGGTCACCTCCTCGCTGGCAGAGCATGGAAGACTGAAAAGTCCTTGACTCAGGGTGAGCACTGCTGAGCAACTATCAAAATATTAGTGTGTTAGCAACATTATTCTCAGATTGAATTCAAAATACAGCACTGGACCATCTACTGTGACGAAAATTAACTTTGTCCCAGCTGAAATCAGGACACGTGTGCAGACACTAGCACCTTACCATCCTCTACAGATTCTAGTGACAACTAACACTGCATCTTGTATCTGCTAGTGGTGTGGGGTGTGGTTACTGATATATTGGAAATGGTTCTGCAGACTTCAATAAATAAGCTTTGTATATGCAAATGACAATATTAAACTTCTACTTTACTGGATTACTGACATCCTCTATAAGACAGCCTGTGACATTCTTTCTTAAATCTCCAGCCTTATTATCCAGCAGCTGCCCTGATATGCTATGGGGCTTATGGATCTTCTCACAAACCATAAAGGTGAGCATATTAATAAATACTTGTATTGCTACAAGTATTTATGGACATCCTCGATGGACATCCCAGCCCGTGCCCAGCTCGGCTGCTCCTGCCTCGATGGAGCCTGTCCGCGGTGAGCAGCAACCGGTGAGCAGCGATGGGTGAGCAGCGATGGGTGAGCAGATCGGTGAGCAGCGGTCAGCGCAGTCCGCGCTCCGCGATGTGCCGGGACCGCGGCTGTGCCGCAGTGAGCAGTGATCGATGATCAGTGATCGGTGATCAATCAGTAATCAGTGATCAAACCGTGAGCAGCGCAGTCCGCGCTGTGCCGGGACTCGGCTGCGCCGCCGCGACCCCCGAGGGGACGCTCAGTCCGGCGGGGGCTTCTTGGCTCCGCTTGTTGAACACTTGGACTCTTGAGAAGTGCAAAATATCTGTAAATAACTACTGCTGTGACAGAGGTGCTGCAAAGCCTGGGTACATAAAATGCATTTCGTTTTTACCTCAATTTCCAAGTACGGAAATAAGAATTGAGGCAGAATCAAATACAGAGCCAAACTACAGAACTCGATGGAAATGCTGAGTTTCAGACCGGCAGGTGCGGCTGGAAGCAACCCAGGGGAGGCGGGCGGCATTTATCAGATTTCAGATCTCGCTGGAACTATACACTGCCAAAATGTCATGTCCAGGAAATAAAGAAAGCAGTAGTACACCAACAAAACAGAAAAAAGGCTTTCACGGTATTTTATTTACTTTAAAATACCGAATCCCAAGTGTAGGTAGAAAAAGGTTTCTAAAAGATACTCCAGGCTCAATGGCTATATTGTGTAACCACACAGTATCATGTGGGTTGTTTCCCTTGTTCTGTCTCAGGACCCATTGTCCTCACTGATGCAGCAGCGTTTCTTTTCCCTTTGTTGTAACTGTTGATTAGCACCAGTTGACACGTAACACTGACTGGTGAAATCAGAATCAGAAACCTTGTGCTGCAGTAAAATCTGATTTTCATGTATTCCACGATGCTATTTCTTCTCTTCCTTGTGAGGAAAACTGTTCACACGAGTAGATCTTGCTCTGGAAAGTTACACATTGAAGCAATTTTAGAATTGAATTCTTACAGATTAACTGTTCCCAAGGGATGCACTAAGAGGGGCAAGACCACATAGCAAGACAAACTGTACGACCCTCCAATCCAAATACTCTCAAATCGTTTTTAAATACCCTTTGAGAAATGGCTTTGTTGCAAGACATTCTGCTGCTTTATTTTTTAATCTGTGCAACTTTTTGAATGTAATGTGACAAAGACAAGGTCACATTATATCACTGAAATGGCTGTGTGTGTATTCTGGGGATAAGTTAACCTATTTCATTTTCAAAAATATCCATTGATCTGTATCTTCTAATAAATTTACTGCTTTTCATTGTATTCCTTGCCAATAAGGTGTGCATCCATGCAAAACCAGTAGGCTTGGTTGTTTATATGTCATTATTAATGTTAAAGACTCTTTTTATAATATATTGCAGACTTTCTATCCCGTTACAATCATAATGATTGATGTTACTTTATGCCTTCTGAGTTTCAGTCAGTTAAGCATCGGTCAGCTTTGAAATCAGTCATGGATTTTTTAACTGTCTCCTGCTTCATCTTCAAATCCATCTGTCTTATTAGTTCAGGCTATAACAAGTAATACTGTCTTGAATTTAAATAATGTAGATCCAGTTAAAAATATTTATATGTGAAGAAAAGTGATTTGAATTATGGATTATTGCTTATTTTTGAAGTTAAACCCCTGGATTAGAATATAGATCCAGAGAGCAAAATAAAGGTCTGATAAAAAGGAAACTTATATTGTAAATTTTTTAAAATGTAATTCAGCCTACTTCTATTTATTGTGCAGAATTAAAATATTCTTATGCTAATGTGTTTAGATTCCTGCAATTACACTTGGCACAATTAAATATAGAATGTGTTTTGTTTGAGAGGTATCATGCAGCTTCTGCCCTATTGTCACTTAGTAAGATAAAGGAGCAGGGCAAGGCAAGGCAAAGTGAAGGAAGGAAAGAAAGAAGGAAAGAAAGAAGGAGAGAAAGAAAGAGACAAAGAAAGAAAGAGAGAAAGAAAAGGCAAGGCAAGGCAGGAAAGCAGGAAGGCAAGAAGGCAANAAGGAAGGAAGGAAGGAAGGAAGGAAGGAAGGAAGGAAGGAAGCCCACAATGGAAAGTTGCCTGTTGTTGGCAGTTTGTTCTTACTCAAACAATGTTCAACAGTAGATAAACTTTCTGAACTGCCTTTGCTACCAGCATTGATTTCTGACAGCAGATAGTAGGTCTAGTGAGATCAAGCCTTTTTTATAATTCTTTGTCATTAGAACTCTGCATTCAATTTCCACATTGGTATCTCATTGGAAGAATTCTTCCTCTCCTTTTGTATGTAATGAGAGAAAAATATCCAAACCTGGCTGGTTTCATTTTCCTGTACAATTGAAGACTTGAACTCATGATTAGTCCAGAGACATTATTATTACTTTTACACTGCCTGTGTTAAAGCTTAGGGTTCTTGGCTTTATAGTCCAGACTGCAGCTACACCCAAATACATGTCTCTTTTCAAGTTGAATCTTATATATTTGCCCCAAAGTGTTTAAAAATGCTTTCCTAGCCTCTTGTTCAGATACTGTTAATAGAAGATTAAGAACAATTTCTGCCATTACCTGCAGTACTCTTACTGTAGATTTCCACACTAGAGCTGTGCCCAGCAGTGAGAAAAGGTTAATATAGATATGCCTGCTCTAGGCTTTCATAGTGCTTTGACTAACACAGCCTTTTAAGAAGCAAGTACACCTACTCATCTGGATGTGTCACTGCCTTGGAAAAGAAGAATCCTTGCCAATGACGCAGGTGAGAAAATTGAATTGTGCAACAAACCTCTCCAGCTGAGCATGAGGGCACTTGCAGTTGATCTTGTACAAGCAAAAACCAACTTCAGGCAGAGATAAAGTGTAATAACCAAAATGGAACTTGGATGGAGGCACCTCAGTCACTCCCCAGCTGACCTGGCAGTAGAACACAAACTCCAGAAAGCAGGGGCTGCTCAGTTCAGGGCCTCCTTGTTGTTCACTCTGCCTTGCTTTTTTTTTTTAAAGGCTGTTTAAAGGTTTTCCTAAGCTCCTACAGAACCATAGGAAAGGAGATTGAATTTAGTATATATGGCCTGTTAAAAACACTGGGGAAAGCACTGAGATTATTTTTAATTGTTGCATTTCAGGAATGTATGCAATTTTTTATATTATTGGTCACGCAGCTGCACTTATATCTGCTGAGCATGAGTTAATGTTGAAACTCAAGACATTTGGCACGTGTCTTTTTGTGGGTTTTGGTTTTTGTAATATTTCTCTGTTTAGGTTAAAACATATTGGCACAAGAAGCATCAAAGGAACATTTACTGATTTCTGTGATAAAAATGTGACCAGAAAACTAGTTTTTTAGAAGGTAAAATTTGGAATTACATCCTTAATTTGAGGATATTACCTATTATAGTCATAAAAAGTTCAAACATGATACCACTTCCCCACTTATGATAATTTTTATGAGCTTTCACAGAACCCAAATTAGTTGTTTTACCATGTCAGCAAGTGCTTTAGGGAAAGCTTTGTCATAGAAGTCTCTGTAGGGCATAGTAATGAATTTATACAGTTTTAAATTTCAACATAGGAAGTTAGTATAATCTGGGGAGGGGGAAGAAGGGAAAAGGGACCAGGAAGGCCAAGACTCTGCAAGTTTTGAGTTATCAATACACATATGTGAACTTTCTAGTTACAGGAAGCAGTTTTTGGTTACTTTTTTTTTCATAAGATATCCCCAAATATATAACTGGGATGGAAAAGGTCCTTTTCATGTCAAGAAACATTAAATATTTGGTTTACAAAACAGGATAAAATTTCCATACTACACATTTCAGTCTTTTCAGAAACACTTTTAAAAAATACTCAAGTTTTGATAGCTGCAATAATAATAATCTCTAGATCCGTAGTTCAGCACTCTGCAGTCCTGAGGGACACCTGGTCTTTATTTTAGAGTTATGTTGTGCCATGCATGGGGATGATGTTCTGAAGGTTTTAAGATAGTGTAAATAGATGTGAAATCAAACTGATGATGCACAAAATATGCTCAGATTAAGAAATAACAGATTAGCAAGAGTTTCTGAAGGCATGGAGATAGGATAAATGTATTTTTTTTTTAAATGGCAATAGTATTGCATTCAGGAATATTGCTTAGAACTCTTTGACAAACCCTACTATCATAAATTCCTAGAAAAAAAACCAGTTTATGGAATGTGTGTTTCTTTACCAACATATGCAATTAATTCTGGTACAAAATTCTTCCTAAAAAGCTTTTTCCTAGAATTTGGAAGGTGGAGCTTAGTAGGATTTTGAATCCCAAGCTTATGATTTCAGCTCTGAGTTGTCTCCCTCCATCCTTACCCATATAAAGGACATACTCCTTAGCAGATTTTAAATTTAAAGGTTACTGTTTGTGAGGCAATGAAGAACAAGCAAATGCAACTTTTTAAGGGCCTTTGTATAATTTGCTTTTCAATCCAGCTCTCATCTAGAATAGCATTTATGATATGGGGGAAACGAGATACACAAATTGGTTGGTTCTGTTGTGCTAAGGCCATTCTTGGACATTAGACCCATGAATGCCACTTAGTGAGTTTGTTGTAATTGTCCAGTGGCAGAGGAGAACTGTCAGAGCACTTCTCTTGCAGCTGAGCTTTCCTGCAGCAATCCTTGTTCTGGTTTACGTTTCTTGTTTCATGGATGCAGCGCCAAGTTATCAAAAGACAGAAGTGTGTTTATAATGTCTGTGGCAGCATTATTTGCCAACACAATAAGGACTAAGAGAATGAAGACTAGGAGAAGATCTAGAAGCTGAAGAATCTGACCTGTGTAAGTAAGGACAGTTTCTGCCTCAAAACTATAGGTTTTACAGGCACCAGAGATCTTAATCAAATAAAACTTGGACAGCATGTGTCTCTTAGAAAAAAAAAAAGCTAAACCCTACCACTCACCAAACCAAAAAATCTCTATTGTGTCACAGTATTGGTGTTTTGCATTATTCTGCTTTAATATATAAAAATCAGCTAGACAATATGCATAAATTTGGTGTAGCTTTAAAGGAAGCCAACTGCACGGCATTTTATGGATAAAATTATTTTAAGTACACTAAATGTAACATCTTCAATAGCCTAAGTGCAACTTGAAAATATATATATTGACAAAATAATTTGCCATAACTTCTTTTGGTGCATACTGCACTACATATGCAGTAGTAACATGCTGTGCTTTTAAATTAAGTTCACAGACAATTACCTAAGAGCCTGATGAAATTTTCGCAAGGGTTCTTAATCCCTGTGACCTGGGCAGGTTCCAGTTGCCCAATTACATGAGGTTATTTCCTGCTTAGGTATAGTTTAATAAGAGATGCCATCACTTCCTGTCCTGAACTGTTGTGGAGTGTTGTCTGCTCTGTAACAGCTGTTGTTGCTCCACTCTGAAGGAATTTCTTTTCATTTGTGGGTGTAATTACAGATCCACTCTAAATTTTGAAGTGGGCATTTTTGAATCCTTGTGGTTAAAGAAGCCATAAGAAACAGCTTCCCCTACATCCTATGATCAGAGGAAACTAGTTTTAATTTTGGTCCAGAAAAAAAGAGAGCTTCATAGACATAAGAAAATTAAGCCAGCTATTATGTGAGGTATTTTGTAGACTTTAGGCCAAATAGGCCTAAATAGCAAAAAGCATTCATTTTTTGGAAGAAGACAAAAATTAACTGAATTTGCAAGTTAGTATTTCCCTGGCGTACTTGTTATGAAACACTTAGGGAAAAAAATTATATAGAAGTAACCCCTGATTCTTTTGTTGTATATCTGTTTTGGTCTCTTTATTTTGCAGATTTTGATAGAACAATGTAAGCAGTCATAGTGGTAATAAAAGATTTCCAATACCTGATTTGCTAACATTGCTGGTGGTGAGGCTGGTGCTTTACTAGTCAAATAAAACAAAAATAACCTAAGTATTTTCTAATGTGGAAGTATTTTATTACTCAACTGAAAAATTAAAAGTGAACTTGTTTTTCATTCATTCCAAGGGTAAACATAACACCCCAGACACATGTCCCAAACAAGTGGCACTTGGAAGCCTCCAGTACTTACCATCAAACATTGGTCCCAAGCACCAGGCAGAGCTCGGTGCTTTAACTCAAATGGGATGGGGATACAAGTGCAGAGGGGACCTGGTGAAGGACATGTTTTCATCTCTCTACTTTCAAAGGGTTAATATTTTTGTTGCTTAGATAGCACTGACATTTCTCACTTTTAGATATTATATTGGTTAACAAAAATACTATTTTTGTTCACAAACATGAAAGAGATGATGGAGGAGCTACAGCAGGCAAGGCTGGAGGATGAGACACTGCTAAAATGGGATTGGCAGAACAAATCAGAGATTCCTCCATCTTTGAAGATGAGCAGAAGTATCCTGTACCAACTGAGGAGTGAAGGGAAATAACTTGTAGCTAATTTTTCCTCTTTCACAGTGAGATGTGTGGTAAAAAGAGTGCCCTTTCTATTAAGTGTATTTGGGAAATTGTCTGTAACACAGGCTGATGCAGAAGCTCCTTAGGGAAGATTTCTAGGCTTTTACAGTCTGTGTGAAGTTGCAATCTGGATTCTTTCCCCGTCCTTCAGAAGTTCTTATTTTGGCCCTTCAAATCTGTATTTTTTGCAGACCAGTTACGTCTGCTCTGGTGATTCATTTCGCTCAGCATCTTTAGAAGAAAAGTTACCTATGTACTGATTTTCAACAATTACACATCATTTCTTAACGAAAGCAACTCAGTGGTGAACACATAATCCAGTTGCAAAGATATCACATTTGTTTTATACTTTATATAACCTTTCTTGTGCTTTTACAGATTCCTTGGCCTTTTGTAGCTCGAGCCTCGTTCACTGTAGTGAAGTAGATCCTCATTTGACCACTCCAGGATGGTATAACAAAGCCAGGAGCACTCAGACATGTGAGATTGTATAAATAGCTGTCAGAGAGCAGTGCACAATCTCTGCAAATGCCAACAATAAACCTCCTAAACACAGAGTAAATTCAGCAAAAAGGCTATGCAATATTTTAAAAGGTAGGGTTTTAAAAAACAGATTGCACATCACAATTGATATATTGCACTTGAATGATAGTTTTTATGAAAATCAACCTTTTAATTTTTTATTAATGGCATGCATTAAATGCTAATTGTTTCTACCCTTCATCAGGGGAAGGACTAGTCCAACTAGCCTTGCAAAAGTTTTGTTATTTTTAAATGATGGTCACTTTGTGCTGGTCCTTACCATGTGTCAAATCTGTTTTAATATATTTCCTAATAATAAAATGCATATTCTGCAAAAAGTACACCAAGACACCTGTTAACAGAAGTATATAGTATGCTTTCTAGTCCTAGTGAATACTGCATAGCCTTTTTAAATGCTTCCAAAGACTTTTTGTTTGTTTAGGTGGATAAGAAGCCCTGCCAAGATCAAATTTTGGAACTGTTTGTGTGGGTTTTACCTTTAGTGTAGTCCCACAAACAGCTGAAGGAACAAAGGGCTATAAAGCTGAGCTGCAAACCTGTGAGCAGAGGGGCAGGATTCCCTGAACTGCCTGTGTGTTTGGGGAGACCATCACACTCAGCCCCACCTCTGGAGTCCCACAGCAATTGTGGGGTTGCCCTTCCAGCCATTTCTGCACGGTACTCCAATGGCTGTAGTGGCATCAGTGTAATTATTCAAATGGGAGGTTACACATCTGTAAATATGGGCCTTATTCTGTTTTCTCCCAATTCAGCAGTCAAGATTCTGAATGCGTTGGTGCGTGCAACTACTTAAAAAATATTAATGGCAGGGTAAATGAGCACAGCAGAAAACTCTGAGGGAACTACAAAACTCTGGCATGCTGCATTTTTTTAATGGCATTTACACTGGAAGCCTGAAAACAACTGTATTTGGAATTAATTCATCATGAAAAGAAAGCAAAAGAAAAAAGAATGCTGGTTTTGTAGTATACGTGCTGCAGTTTGAATTTGCATTTTTTAAAATTGAGAATTACAGCTTTAATACTGCCTGGGGGAGAACAGCCACATTTGAAAGCTAGGAACTCTTCTGACCTAATAGTTAATCACTTCAAATGCATCAGTAGCATCCACTAACAACAGTTTCTGTTAAATAAGTATATTACAACAAAGGAATTGATAATACATTTTTAAAACCTTAGTAAGTTTTGCAGTACTAGAACTGATTTGATTGTGACCAATGAAAAAACTGTAGCTTTTTAAACATATTTTGGTGTAGACTATAAAGTGCAATGTAGTTACCTAAAATGATAGTAAATTGTTGACTGAAGACCAAACTAATATTCAGTGAAATCAGAAAAATTTTGTTCATATTTTGATGTCAAATATATCCCAGCGGTGTAAATTTGGATAATTGACTGAACTTTGTGAAGAGGAGTATGTGTTGGGGGCTGTGGGTCTGTGTTCACGTTGATTAGATTCTGTTTTGCTGAGCATTACAGAAAATTAAGATTACATAAAATTCTCCAAACGTACACACATTTTTATTCACAACATACTCTAGTTTGTCTTATTAACAACAAACAAATATACCTAGAATGGTTGTTTAGAGTGGTTGTATTAATAATAAATATTACAATTTTTTTAAGTGTTACAAGTGGTAATATTAAATATTTACAAAACGGCCAATACACTTGATGGGGAATTACCTAAATCCATGTTTTGTTTCCCCTTATAAAATTCTGTTACTTCCTGAGTGACAGTATAGCTGTACTGGAAAATGCATGAGTTTTTGGTGCATAGTATTCTGAGCAAAGCAGCTATTTATTGTACCCATTCTTATCCCACAATCTTTTTTTAAGACCATTATTAGTAAATTTTGAGGTTAGAGAGGTACTGACCCAATCAAACATGCACAGAGCTTGGCCTCTGAGTTAATTAAATGTGGGTTAATAACATATTATAAGGAAATCATTGTCCTTATTACAGTTATTAGGCAGTTAGTCAAATTATAGCTTCAAAGGAATGCAGAGCATGGAGAACTTGGGACTAAATTATGCATTTGAACCTTAGGCCAGCTTTTACTGTTGAGACAGTTTGCTGCTAAAAGAAATTGTGTGTCATTGAAATTAAATGCCTTTCTGGGGTTGGAAGCTTCCATTTTTTAATGAAATTACTGAGTGTGGTGTAGTGAAATGATTAAAATCTGTATTCCGGGAATGTGGTGGACAAAAAAAAATCAATAAGAGCCAGCAAACCTTTGCTGCTGGATGTGAATCCTGGGAACGAAACAACCTAGTACAAAAATAATAATTAAAAACATATCAGCATGTTAATGTATTTAGCATGAGTCTCACGAGACATCATCTTCACTAATTTTTAGCATATATTTTCCTGCGTAATGAGAAGCTTTCTTTTCTCAGAGCTGTATTAGGCAGCATTTTTGCCCTTCCCCCAAAGCTCCTGCATTGCAATCATTGTGCTTGCACTTATTATGTTACAAATGACCGAGGTAAGGCTGACGTTCTCGTTGCATGCAAAGAGACCTCGTCTGCCAGGCCTTTTTTTCCCCCTAATGAAGCAGCTTTGTGAAATCTCCCCATGTGTTAATACTAATGAAGATCCTCCAGCACAATTAAAATCGCAGCCAGTGGCTGAAGAGGAAACAGAAAACAATGGCATCTTTTCTACATACGCACATTTCTTCATGGAGAGATCAGCTTTATTTAGAAATATTGCTGATTTTTAAAATGCTTATCTGTAGCATTTCGCAAGGTTAACAGGCTGTACATATTCTTGAATTCTACAAGTATGTTTTCACTCACTCGTACTGAAATCACTTGAAATCACTCCTTGTGATACAAGGAGTACAACTTTGCAGCGTTCCTGTTTGTGGAGAGCAGAGCTCTGGCTGTTGCCCTGGACTTTAACCCTGCCTGAGTCTGAGACTGTGCAAAAGAAGGGAAAACCCAAAGGGGCTCCCGTGTGGTGTGAGGGGTCGGCGCGGGAGGACAAACCAAAGGGGCTCCCGTGTGGTGTGAGGGGTCGGTGCGGGAGGACAAACCAAAGGGGCTCCCGTGTGTGGTGTGAGGGGTCGGTGCGGGAGGACAAACCAAAGGGGCTCCCGTGTGTGGTGTGAGGGAAGCAGCTCCTTCTGCTCTGCAAATAGCCTGGGTGGGTCGGTTCGGGCAAGGCAGGAACATTGGTTCTGAAAAGATGTATTTTTATTTTAATTTTATTTTAATTCTTGTGTCAATAGCTGGTGAATGTTAATACTTCTCCTTAAGTTTAACTTAATTCCGCCCCCCTGTTAACTGTTTCACTTGAACTTGCCGAGTGCTTCGGGAGCACAAAGGCCGGACGCCGCTTCCACGATCTCTCGTGCCCTTAAAATGTCTCCTCTTTCAGATAAGGCTCGCCCTTTTATTTTTTTAGCAGATGGCAGTTGTTTGTACCACAGATTCTTAGTTGCTATGTTATTTTTTTTCCCTCCTTAAACTTACTGTGGTGTGGGAATTAATGTGGGTGCTTAGGGTGGGCAAACTAAGTGTCCCCCCGTCCAATAAATTCAGCGCTAAGCAGTGCCGAGCGCCGGCCGACACTGGTGGCTGGGGGGCCGCGGGCCGTGTGCGACCTGCCCTGCCCACCGTGCCTTGTCCTGCCCTGCCCTGCCTTGCCCGTGCCCGCACCGAGGGAGGGTCGCGCCGTGCGCGGCACCGCGGGAGCGAGCGGTGACGTCACGGGGCCCCGACCCCCGCCGGGCCCGCGGGC
>VWZD01005474.1:0-13097 GCA_013396695.1 Sakesphorus luctuosus | reverse complement strand
TGGCCCGCCCGGCCCCGCGCAGCCGCCGCTCCTGCGCGGGCCGTACGCGCCCCTCCGCGCCCCCTCCCTCCCTCCCGCCGGCGCGGGGCAGGGTGCGGGTGCGGGGCCGGAGCAGGGGCCGCTCCGCGCTCCCGGCTCGCTGCGGGGCCCTCCGCCCGCGGCTTTGTGCGTGTCCCGGCCTTGTGAAGACAAACAAGCAGCTGCAGCGCTGGGCCGAGTTGTTGAAATTTATCCCTTTGTGTATATTACAATATCCTCCATTTTTCTGCCCTCTAAACAACGAGCCTTTCGCCATCTTGGGCAAATTTTTATTCCAAAGTCTGCCCGTCTCTTTTAGGAGGGAACGAGTAGAACTTGAAAGCCCTTTTGATAAGCCTCGAAGTTTAGGAAATGTTACAGGGACAGACAGTGACGTCATGTAAAGTTTAAGGGGATTTTTTTTCCACGACTCTCTGCTTTCCCCCGGAATTCCTTATCTAATGTGTTACAAACAGCACTTTAGAGAAAGATTCCTAGTTGAGGCTGCACGGACAGGGGACATTGTGAATATGCTTCTTTATCTGGTGTCTGGTTTTGTAACAGGGGAATAATCCTGCTTTTGGGTTATTCCCCGCTCCTCCTCCTTTTCTTTTTTTTTCCTGTCCTGGCCTTAGTATTTAATGCGTAATGATTAACCGTTTGGTTGTTTAAATAAACGTTCTAAAGTTCTTAGGTTAAATAACGTAATATCTGTAGATTTTCATTGTTTTTGATTATGGAAAGGAGTAATCTAATGTGAAGTTTACGTGAAACGCTTGATACAGGATCTTCCCTGAGAAATAAACGGTGTCTCCGTGGCACAAGGAGCATGGAAATACAGAGGTCCCTTTTTAAATGACAGATTTAAAGGACATACTTGGAAGCAACAAACTTACTAAGCTATATTATTAAAGGTTCCACCTGGAAAGTACCTATAAATATTACATGTAGTTTGGGTTATGTTCCAGGTTTAACATGAGTAGCTAAGCATAGTTACTGTGCTAAACTTAATAAAAAAAGCAACCCCACCGTAACCTCCCACCCAAAAACCAACAACAAAACTCTTACCCTGCGACTATACATTTTGCATCAGCTGTTGGGAAAAGGAAAACAATAAAAGGTACTGTTGATTTACTTATAAATTGCACTTCTTTTTTAATCTCATTGAAGTTTTTCGGGTCACATGATATGACTTGGTGAAACGGGTACTTTATAAGGAATAGCGTTGTAGGTAAAGTTCTGTTTTTCTTTCTATGCTTGTCTGACTTGCTGCATCTTTAAAGTCACACTATCGAGAACATGAAACTGTATGTAATTTGCATTTTCTTTGTCTTCAGGGTTGGGAAAACATTGACAAAAATTAACATAGAAAGTAATATACATCAAGATTTTTCTTCTATCCAAGTCAGTACGGAATGATGTACTTAGAGTTATGTTGGAACAAATGTCATATATTAATTATTTTATTTTTCTTTCTTAAATGCATCAGGAAGTGTGGTTGGATTCAGTATTTACTAGCTATGTGACTCCTGGGTAAATTAAAGTGTTTAAATTGTTGAAAGCACCTCCAGCAGGTGATTGTAGATTACAAATGAGACAAAGGTCTAGAAGATTGGATAGATCATAAATGATGAGCAACAGAGTGTAAGCAATTTTAGAAAATGGTAGTATAGCTTTGACATCACGTAAAAACTGCATACACGTTTTTGTCAAAATGCTGCAAAATCAATGAACTACATAATATCAGGAAAATGGTAGCCCAAGTAGTTTTTGTAAAGTGTATGTAGAGGAAGCATTAGGAATTGTTAAGGGGTTTTCCATGTTCAAGAAATTTTATGTTCACTTCAAGCCGGGGATTTGTTTAATCATAGATGATACCAATTCCTTATAAGCAGTGGAGTATTCATATCAGATTGTGATGAAGTTCTTCATAAACAACTCTCTGGAGAATAAAAAATGTTTCTTCAGAGGATCAGGTAATGTTTCCTTTTCATTCCTGATAAGGAATCTGTCCTGGATGGCACAAAATAAGGTTTTGTGACTGCTGTATATTGAAAATAAGCTGGCCTTGTGGTTCTGTGTCCTGGTTCCAGCCAAGACAGGGGTGATTTCTGCAGTAGCCAGGAGGGAGTGTGGCCAGGCCCCAGAGGGTGTTCCAGCCCACCTCACGTGCGTGCCAGAGGTGAGTGGAAAGGGAGTCTGTTGCTGGGAGGAGAGGGTCCTTCCAGGTTTGAGTAGCTTGGTGGAGGGAAACAGAGTGATGAGGAATTGTTTTTATGTGAGTCATTCATTTCTTGTGCCCTCTATCAGTATTGTTGCTGTTACTGTCCATTTTCTTATCTCATTGCTGTTTCCAGTATATTGTTCTTATTTCAACCCATGATCTTTTTTCCCTTTTGTGCCACCAAATCTCCTCCCCATCCTGTGGGGAAGGGGGAGGCAGGGCAGGAGCGAGTGAGTGGCACAGTCTCATTGAGAGCACTAAACTGGAGAATGCCATGCCTAACCATGACAGACTGATAGTTCTCATCCAGAGTATTTTTTTAAAACTTAATTCCACTGTACTGAGATCCTTACAGTTCAATGTTCCCACAAAAAGGAATTCTTTCTAAGATTTGTCCTCTAGATTATTGTAGGTTGTCAATACCATTGTAAAATGTTTTGAGTAGTGTTAGAGGAAGGGGAACTAAATATATGCTTTGTACCTTTTGGTGAGAAAAACTTGATTTTCTGTAACATGTAATACAATGCTTTGTCTTTTCCAAAGATAAGCAATATTTTTATATCGTGGAGGGAACAAGCATTGGTTGACCACTGTAGAATATTTCTTTAATCCTTATACTACTCAGAAGGAAGTGCTACAAGACTGAGTTTTCCTGTCTTTAAGAGGGTCACTGAAAATGCCAATGAGAAGGTAGTGGAAGTCTGTCTTTCTAGGTCCTGTTGCCCTTCCTTGTGTTTTCTTTGTCTGCATGTTTATTATAGAACTGCACTGTAAAGGAGCAGATGTTTTGCAAAACATCCTGATGTGTTGCTTTTTTTATGGGAGTGCATAACTTTTCCTTCTGATGCATCGCCTTGGCAGCTGGTTGGAGTGGTGGAACTGCTCTGAGACCGTTGGTGGTGGCACTGGATTGGAACAGAACGGTCCTCCCAGCCTGAACTGCACTTGGGGATGTCTCTGGTGCTGCTTTTCTGTTCCTCTTCAACACGTGCAGTATCACAGCTGATGATAAAAAGAAGTTTGTGTTCATGTCTCATATCCTGACTGCTTTTAGTATTATAATTTTATTATGATGACATGTTTGGGAATAGGAGATCTTGGCAGTTGGGATGTACAACCAGCAGTGCAGTTTGCCACCCCCCAGCCCTGACACCTGGAGGACTTCACTGTGTGGACGCGTGTCCAGATTACTGTGCTGGGATCCACCTCACTGACCCTAATGCAGGGATCTTTAAATAAACCTAAACAGTGGTAGGGGGCTTTTTCTGTTTCTTTTTTTAATCAGCAAACCATTCTAAATAGATTACATAAGAGTGATAGTGTTTGCATCACTTGGATAATTTGGCCCAATGCAGATTCCCAAAGTCTACCAGTTTTGTCCAAATGTGGTTCAGCATCTGAGTTAATTTTGTTTTATTGCAGTACATTCAATAAATTATGTCATACCACATTATCAACTAGTTTGTGATTGTAAATTGCCACCAGAAGCTGGTAGAAAAGACATCAGTGATTTTTGTGATTGATAGTTTACAACATTCTGAGTGTGGACAAAATGTAGTATGTGTTGGTCAGTGTCTGGTAAAGAAACTGGAAGTTTATGCTGAGGAACATGATGCACTAATCAGAATTTAGGTACAGATGATCTTCCCACTGCACCACAGAAGGAAATGAAATATGCTTTTTGTAACTAACATCTATGCTTCAAAAATTTTTGTTATACTACAATTTTACTTCGAAGCTATGTTTGTTGTATTTTTTCTGTGTAATGGTAGAAAGAAAGTGCATCTTTAAGTGAGTGGCAGGCATTTGGAGTTCCTCCCTGTTTACTCTTTACAGATGAAAAGCAGAAACAAGGATCTTGTATCAGTAAGACTGAAGTGGATGACCCCCTCCCACTCTCCATTTTTTGCCTGCTTATTTAAAAACAAACCAAACTCGGAAAAAACAACAGACAAATCAATAAGGAGTCACCAGAATATTAGTGTGAGGAAAATAGTAAGTTCACGTTAATTTTTGAATTTGTTTCTTAGTACTTTTATGAAGGTAAAACTGTATAAGATTCATGATTACAAAGGACTCTGATGCATGGAAGGGTTTTGTCTTTTCCCAACATACAAGAAGTTGACAGTAGAGGCAGAGAAAAGAGCTGCCTTCACTGAGTTTAGTCTGTAGTGTGCTGGGTGGTTGTTTCCTGGAAAACAAATACGTGTTTTGTTACTCTGCAGTGATGCCACTGGGGTGGGCTGGCTGAGTGCACACAGTCATTAGAAGAAGGTGGGACCATGTGTTGGTTCAGTTCACTCTGCAGAAGGGCCAGGCAAGATACAGGACTTTGCTGTTATTTTGTTTCTTAATTGTATAATTTTAAGTGGAAAAAAAGGTATGTAGAACGTATGATCCAGTTAGCACATAGTTTCACATGAGCTGTCTGAAGTTCTTGTTTAGTGTTTTAGCTCTTTACTGTCCTAAATTTACATTATGTCTTGAGCTATTCCTTAAACCGAAAAAAATAACTATACTTTTTAAGTCTCATCCTTAAGTTCCTTTGAAATTTAAATGGAAATAAAAACCCCCCAAAATAATGTAGTAATTTTGTGGTATCATTTGGATTTTTGTTTCTGTTTTGGGGGAGGGAGAAGAAGTTGTGATTTATTTTATTGTGATACTATAATTTCATGAGACCACCAGCTGAAAGAAACACTCTTGGAGTGTGAAAAAGTCTTAGGCTTGTTTCAGCTTTTTAATGTTAGAAACAGGAAAGGAGGGTACAGGAGTTTTCCCTGCTCAGTTTAACAGAATTAATTCATGCATTTGACAGAATTCTCAATACCAATTTCTTCTCTTTTTATGTGAATGTCATTCAGTTCGTTGGATAAAAGACATATCAAAGAAAGTATATATTTTTAAAACTCACCTAGTGACAGATGATCTCTCAAACAGCCTCTGAGAGAGAGAAATGGGCTGGGCTGCTCAGTGTCCAGATGATGCCTGTTGCCTTCAGCCTGAATTCTCTGCCATTACCTTGCTACTCACACCCTTCAGGGCCTCCTGAATGTCTTGTTTTCTGTGTGCAAAGGACATGAGACTCTTTTCACTTGATGTAGGTCAGGCATTGTAAAGGGCTGAATGGATTAAGCCTTGGTAGTTTGCAAAAAAGAGGTTGCAGAGATTGTTCTGACCCCTGAGGGAGGAATCACCCAAAACTTTAAATTCAGTGTAAAGACACAGTCTGAAAAATTGGTTTACCTGATGGACTGTTTACATTAGTAATGGTCCCACTGAAATCAGTGGCACTGCTGAGTATAAAGACTGGTCTGGGTAGTGTTTGCAGTGTAAAGCCTTGGCAAAGAAGGTGGGTTTAGAAATAATGTAGTGACTGTCAAATAATGCTCTCGTCTTTTTGGAGCCTCACACAGGACTTAGTTCTACTCTGGGAGTGTTGAAAAGGATAATGAAGAATTGTAATTTTTGAATCACACATTACCAGTGTGTTCTTGTGAATTACAGGAAGTGTCAGATAGATTTTCTTTAGAGTATTTAAATACAGACATTTAAAGCCACAAAGTAATCTGCCTAACTGTTCTTGAGCTTGAATCTCAGTTGTGAGACTATTGAATGAGAAACTAAAACCTTAAAATCTTCTAGAGAGTTTTTTTTCTTCACTTTGAATATGTAGGTAATGTTTTTTGGATTATGACCCTATTTATTAATTGATTTGTGTTAATGAATAAATGCTTTTCTAACACTGATTCTGTAATAAACAATGCATTGCATTTTACCAGATATTTATTTTAGAAGAATAGTGTGTAGTATCCAAGTATAATCAGCAAAATAACCCCACAACCCCCTTCTCAGACCTCAGTCTTTCTTCAACAGAAAACCAGTTTGACAAAAATTATTGCAGTGGTCCATCAGATAAAGAGAAACATAATTGTGTGGATTTTGCCTCATATTATGTTCTTGCACTTTTCCACAAGCATGCACTCATTAATCAAAGACGCTGCACTCCTGCTGAGGGCAGAGAGATTCGTCGAATTGGCAGCCAGTTTGGTGTAAAGCAGAGTGTACTGAAGCTCTTAATGTGCTAGGATGTGAATAAATCGGAGGTCGTTGTATGCAAACCCTGGAGGTTAATCCTGTGTCATTCAGTGTCCTGGCTCTGTGTTTATGACTGACGTTGGTCAGTGTTTGAAGCAAGCCTTCAGCAGGTTGGGCAGACTGGCTGGCTGGGCTGAGGGCTGGGCTGAGGGCTGGGCTGTGCTGGGCTGTGTCCCTGAGCCATGGCAGGGAAGGTCCACACTGACAGCCCTTTTGTGCTAATGCTCTTAGGGCATGGAATGCCCAGAGTTTGGGGCTGTGCGTTCTGTCCTTACTGCCATTTGTATCCTTAACAAAACTAACATGTGAAACAAATAGGATCAAACAAAAACTACTGGGATGTCCCTGTAGAAATAGTGCTGGGATTTGGCTTTAACACGAATTGGTTGTGTATTGACAATTTAAGAACAGCTGGTTACAGCAAGTGCAGAGTCATTTGCAAGCTATTCCAAACTATTCTGCTCACACATGGAGACTGTGCTGGAGCTTTTTGTATTGATCTACCTGCATTTGAATTCTCGTCACTGCAGCCACAGAGACTCTTCATTTTAGCTGTGCTTGCATCATAGAACAACCTCCGTATTAAATATTTATCTTTAACTAAATGCTGAATAAAATGTTAACTGGAGTGCTTTGAAGAAACAAAGCAGAGGGGTGACCAGTGGCATACATCTTAGACACAAAATCTTGTTATGTAAAGCAGCCTAACCAAGTGACATCAGCCAAGCTCTGTAGTCCTTGGTAGATTTACCTTGCTGACATTGTGCTTGCAGAAAGTTGTGCTTTCCATGCATTGTATGCCCAAGGCTTTTGGAGAATAATCCAGAAGAATAAAATGTGATTGTATTACACCAAATGAAGGTGTAGTAAAATTAGTATTAAACACAATTGTTGAGTGTTACATGGAGAAAATAATGGATGTGTTAGAAATAACTGTATTCTTTCATAGGTAGGCTTATCTATCATAATTTGAGAAGTACATACTTAGAAATATTAGTTAGTAATACATATAAGCTGTGATGGAAAGTTGATTCTTCTCTCTCTTCCCTCATTCTGTTTTGCTTTTCCAAGTTAGAAATTAAGTGAGGTATTTTACATGAAGTTTATGCACTTAGTCTGATAACTTTTTTGTATTTTTGTTCACCCTAGTGATGAGAACTTTTATAAGGAGAAATATACTTTCAACTATAAAAATCAGTTTTCCTAACATCTTTAGTTTGCTGTAGGAATAAAAGTGAGCCCAATATGCCCACTCTCCACATATCTTTTGATCCAGTACGTTGTAAGTTACTAACTTGCTACTAACTTATAACCTGTGATGTAAATATAAAGTATTGCTGAGGAAAGTTATAAATAAATTGTTACTTCATATGTATGTATCCAAGAAAATGGGAAGCCATTAAGGAAGGTTTCTTGCTCTGTTAGATAAAAATATCAAACATACATGTCTGAAAGAGTCAAGTTTTTCAAGCTTTATGAGTTGATTTAATACAAGATATTATCACTCCATATAGCTGTGTTTTTTTCCTAAGTAGTTACAGCTATTGAGAAAAGATAAACCGTAAAAAATGCAAACTAGTATCTTTCCATTGCATCTCTGATCATTTTTCATCCTTGGAGTTACCTTAAGCAACTCACTGCTGCTTTTCAATGCTGATGCAAGAGCTCGATCAGAGGTAACAGACTACAGTTGTGTGGTTCGGGAGAAAAGTGAGGCACAAGGGCGCTCCAGAGATCATTTGGGGCCCCAGCCTCTGCTACAGTGGTAATGCCAGAAACAATTGCTTCATAGCACAGTTGTAGGAGCTTTCAAAGAAGCAAGGAGAATTCCTGGGGGTTTTTGCTTACCAAGTCTGATATGAGAAACAATTGAGAGTCCCGTTTTGGCTCTTCCATTGAAATCATCTTACTCAGGGTTCTAAAGATAGTGAAAGGTCTGCAGGGGCCATGTGAGGGGTGGCTGAAGTTGCTTGGTTTGTTCAACTGCAGGAGACTGAGGGGACACTCACTGGGGTCTGCAGCTTCCCCCTGAGGGACAGTGGAGGGGCAACTCTGCTCTCCATGACCAGTGCCAAGACCTGAGGGAGTGGCTGGAGCTGTGTCAGTGGAGTTGAGGCTGGATATTAGGAAAAAGTCCTTCCCCCAGAGGATGGTTGGTCACTGGAACAGGCTCCCCAAGGCAGTGTTTGTGGGCCCAAGGCTGCCAGACCTCAGGGAGTGTTTGGGTAACGCTCTCAGGGATGTGCTAGGATTGTTGGGGACCAGGAGTTGGACTGGATGGTCCTTGTGGGTCCCTTCCAGCTCAGGAGAGTCTGTCATTTGAAATGGATACACATCCACCCTCCTCTTAGTGATCATGGACATTCGGACAACAGCAGGCAGTGACTGATTTTTTTCCACCCTATTGTGAACATAAACCATGTAAAAAAAGCTACTGTCTCAAAGAAAGTGTGAGAAATGGGAAGAAAGTTGAGTTCCCAAGTCTTGACTAAAGGCAATGAAAGACTGTGGATTATTGAAAGAAATCACAGCAATACATTCCAAAAATCAGTGTCTTTCTGGCTGCTTGGTAGAGAGAGCACTTTAATTTAGCCATACCTTTAATGTCCTGGAGAAGGATTAGGAGGACAGGGTGGTTTAGGCAATGTGGGTGAATATGTGAACACAAAATAGGGATGTCCCATTTTGATGGCACACTAGAGGCCTTCTGTTTGGCATTTGTTTTCCAGGTCTTTGTTTGTTTGAACTTGCCAAGAACTTGCCAAGTGCTTGTTGAACTCTGGCAGCCTCGGTTTAGTTGTAACTTGTACATAAAAAGGGCTGAAAAAGGCATATAGTTCTTAAACTGTTTTCCTCGGGATCACCTGAGAAAGAGAAGATAAGGACCAGGTCAGAAACTAGTATAAATGTGTTGCTCTTTTTGTTTGCTTTGTCTTTTTTGAGTGCAGCAGGTAACCCATCAGTGCTGTCAGTGTGAACAGCATAATACTAACAAGCAGAGCATCAGCTCTCTGAAGTGCAATTTTTAAAATGAGAATATCTTGGAATTATACTTGTTATGGTATTGCTCCTAATAGCAAAGAACATTACTTTTAAACACAGTAGTGTGAGTGCATTTATTGTCACAAACAGGCATAACTATCAGGTTGGCCATTCTGTATGTGGATATACCGTGTTTAAGTTTCAGCACAGAAATAGCAGAAATAGCAATACTAAGAATTTGGAAGACCCTATGTGACAGATGGGTAGTTAATTCTAAAACACCAAAATGCATTTCAATCTAGTGCAACAAAGTTTTTACTTAGGGTTTTTTTAATATGTTTTTTAAAGAGTGGTTTGGGGCTTCAGTACCACAGAGATATTTTTTAAGATTTTGTTTTCCCATATTAATTACTTACAGATTGAATGTTTTATTTTGTTAGTCTGAATTAAAGAATTCTGCTCGTGAGCTTAAGTTTGTCTGTAATTCATATGTACTGTGCAAATGAAGGCCCTGGTCAGACGTGATTGGTTTCTGAATGGAACATCTACAATTGAAACGAAGCTGGTCTAAGGCAGGAGACTGTTAAGTGAAGGTGGCCTGACCCAGTGTGCTTGTTAAAACTAATGTATGGGGTTAACATCGATTGTGAACCTTAATTCAACAAGCTAGCTTGCATTTATTCCCAAGCTATGTCTCACTAACAGATAAACAAGTGTGAATGCTCCCCTGGACCTGCTGTGGGTGAGCAGAGAAGGACTCGTGGGTGCTGTAACAGGGGCTGGCTTGGGCACAGCGATGGAGAAAGGAAGGATGGAGGTTTCCACTCTGGGAGAGGTCAGCCTGGAGTCAGCACAACGGCTGCCCTGGGGTGCTGCAGGCAGACTTTGGCCCCTTTAGAGCAATGGGTGACAAAGTCAGTGTTGAGGGTGCAGGAACAGCTGCCCACGTGTCTGGAAGGACGAGCTGGCCTGAACAGAGAGCTTTGGCTGCAACTCGGGGGGAAAAAGGAGAGTTTATGACCCTTGGAAGAAGGGGCAGGCAACTCAGAAGGACTGCAAGGATGTTGTGAGGTTATGCAGGGAGAAAATCAGAAGGGCCAAAATGCAGCTAGAACTTAATCTAGCTACTGCTGGAAAAGACAATAAAAGTTGTTTCTACAAATGCATTAGCAACAAAAGGAGGGCCAAGGAGAATGTCTTACTGGATGTGGGGGGAAACAGTGACAAAGGGTAAGGAAAAGGCTGAGATACTTAATGCCTTCTTTGCCTAGGTGTTAATTAGTAAGACCAGTCGTTCTCAGGATACTCAGCCCCCAGAGCTGGAGGACAGACAGGGAACAGAATGAAACCACCTTAGTCCAGGAGGAACTGGTTACCAACCTGCTGTGTCACTTGAACAGGCTGGATGGGGCCCAGCCAAGGGCACTGAGGGAGCTGGCAGAAGTTTGGATGTTAGGGAGAATTTCTTACCCAAAAGGGTGGTCAAGCCCTGGCACAACTGCCCAGGGCAGTGGTGGTGTCACCATCCCTAGAGGGATTGAAAACCCATGTAGGTGTGATATCTGGGGTATGGGTCAGTGGTGAGCTTGGCAGTAGTAGGTTAATGGTTGAAGTCTGTGATCTTGTAGGTCTTTTCCAGTCTGGATGATGCTATAAACATGCTTGTTTTGTTTCATTTGTATTCCTTGAATCACAGCCTGCATCTGCCAGAAGCAAACAGAAGCAGTATCTCGATCTTGGGTGCCACAGTGCACAAGTTTGCCATCACATGTGTGGCACGTATTGGGACAGATGCAGTTAGATTAAGTCAATACATCTTAATACTGAATAGTTTTAAGTGCTTGTGTTCATAAACAGGCGTTGACCTACTTGCACTTAGAGGAGCTAAGCAAGTAAACTTGTTTTGCAGAATCTTAGCCTTAAGTCAGTCAGTGACTGGTCTCTTTTTTCAGTAGTACCATTAACAGTGTTTTAATACCTTTTGTAATTTTTTCTTTAATAATAGTGTGTACTTTTTCTCATCAGAAATGACTTACTATATTTCAACAATCTCATTTCATTAACTGGTAGCTTCTTTACTATGAAAAATGTTTACCCTACTTATACTGAATCATAGTAGTCAGAAGAATGTAGGCTGTAAAAATTTAGGGTGTTTTTTTCTGGACAGGTTCCAAGTTTGAGCATTTCTGGTTTTATTTTTTAAAGATAAATACCTCTTCTAGACACAATTGTCAGAGAAAGAAAGGAACTATTACATGTAGCTGTTAGTCCAATGAATATAACACTGTTTTGCACTTGAAAGTTTGGCTTTGGTGCACATACACTATTTACATTGTGGTTCTTCATGATGTGAGGTACCATCCCAAAGCTATCTATGATGCATAGAAGAGCATTAGTTAAAAATATGAAACACACTTTCTATACTGATTCTGAATATTGTAGATTTTTGATAGTCCTTGACTAGTAATTGTCATGGATCCAGAGCTTGTTAGCCATGGAGCTGCAGATTAAATTTGCAGATTAAATGTATGCAACATTTCATTTTGAGTAGAGATTGAACTCAAATGCTGTTTATGAAATGGAAAAAGTAATTTCTGATAAAACTCAACTACTGCTATAATGCCTTTGGTTATTCCCAGTTACCCGGAGGTTCCTCTGTGGCTCTTTCCCTCTCAGTACTCTTTGTCAACACCCCTGATATTTTATGGCAGTGCTGTGCCTGCTCACCTGTCTGGCCACGTGCGTGTCCGTTCCATGCAGTTACTTTTGTTTGCTATTTCTTTGCCGCCATACCTGAAAGCAGGCTAGACATTCAACAGGCAGATTCTACAGTTTGTGAACATTAATCCCTGTATTGAAGGTGCACAGATTAGCCCTGCCCGCTGAGAAAGTGGTAGGCCAGTAGGAGTGTTGTTTCAGCCCTGCCCCGAGCAGCTCTCCAGCTCCTGACTGTGTGTGCCCTGCCCAGCAGGTGTGTCCTCTGCCAGCACTGTCCTTGCCGAGGGAGCTGCTGTACTGGGCTTGTGTGTCCTGGAGGGGGTCTGGTTTATGGCAGCAGGAGAGGCAGAGCACCATCGTAACAACGGTGCTCACAGGAGTGTTCTCAGGCACCTCAAAAGTAACAGGCATGTAAGGAAATATGTAGTAAAAACCTTTTACGTGGTGCCTTCTACATGTTTTCTGTGTACAGGAGAATATGCATACTAAAGTTTACTTTTTTTGATTCAAATTTTGTTTTCAGAATAAATTCAGTATGATTTCAGTTAGAAAATATTGGTCACTTATGAGTAACATGACTAGAATGATGTTACATCTGTAACTGCGCGCAGTAATTAACCCAGTCCTTTCTGTTGGTCCAATCACCTTAGAATCGTTCCTGTGTGTGTTTCGATTTCTTACTGAGGGTGCAGATAGGCCAGCACAAGTCATGCTGATTTGCTGTCTTTCCAGTACTACATGAAAGAACAAACATCTGCATTGATGTGTGAAATGAAAACTTGCCTGTGTGGAATCCATACACATAATAATACGGTTTTTCAGTGCTTTCATTTTAGTTGATGGTTTTCCAGAGGCAGAGTCTGTGTGTGTAACAGCCCCTGTGAAATGGATTGTGTGCATGTGTCACATGGAGGGCTCACAGACAGCTGGCTGCCCTTTCATCAGTAAAAGCAGGACTTGCCCTTTTGTGTAGTCAAATGTGAGTGAAAACCATAAGGTTTAAAAAGTCTAGTCATAGCTATTTTTTAATGTCAGTGAAGCCTCCACTACCTCCCCC
>VWZD01005471.1:693-12139 GCA_013396695.1 Sakesphorus luctuosus | reverse complement strand
GACTTAGAAAGATAACATCAATCATATCCATAGAAGAAAGTTCTTATTTCAGTAAGACAGCAATTAGTTTATAAATCACTTAGGTATGTAGCCATTATTTATAAAAAGATAGATCAATTTTTTGAACTGTTATTCTTTCAACTGTTAAAGGCATTGTGCCCAACCACTTTGTCTGAGAGCTTGACTCTTTATCCAAAAAGCAAAATAATTCTCGACTTTTAATGTAACAGTAATTTGCATTTTCTGTTGTCAGCAAAAAGTTTGTCAAGAAAATCTTGGTATAGCTGGAATTCAACATGTAATTTGTATCATTCAATTAGAGTGAAGGTTTAGTTGCCTATTGATTTGTAAGGCACTCCAGTCAGCAGATTGCTATCACAAACAGCAGTACATCTACACAGTATGAACAAACATAACTCCGTATTGCTTATTTAATAAATAGAAGCAATTTACAATAATAGCAGGTAGTGAAAAGACTGCATATAATATTCTTGTGTTTACAAAACAGTAAATCCTGTTGAGTAATATTATTTTTCATTGTCAGCAATAGTCAAGTCATGACCAGAATTCAACATTTTTTTGATGAAATAGTTAAAAAATTATTGTAATGTTGCAAATGATTTAACTTTCCTAAATTTTAATCAATGGTAACAAGTGGCTAGGTTTCTTTTTACAGATTCTNTGGCCTGAAAGTTGGAGACTCTCTGTTTAAGGAACAATGATAAGAGGGTCAAAGAATGTGAACTAAATTAGCCAATAAAGGATAGAATACTAATTAAGTGAAGAGAGTCGTGTAACTTAAAATTAAGTAACCTTAATTTCTTTGTTTGCTAAAATGTATAAACACATGAAGTCTTGAAAGGGACGTAAGTAGCTGGAATTATTTGCTGCCTACCTCTGGCCAAAAAAAAGAAATGCATGGCTTAAATGGTTAAAGGGTTTCATTTTTTCATGACGATTTTTCAAAACAAGGGAAATAGATCTAAATAACAGTCAAATATAACTTGCAGTGCATCTTTTTCTTCTTACAGATAGTACATCCTGAGAGAGCAGAATCAGTGCAATGCTTCCTATTCCTTCCATTTTTATTTTACTACTTTCTTCTTACTTAATCTACTCCCTAATCCTCATCTTTGGAATGCACTTTAAAGTAAAGCAGAAAAACAATAGTGAAATACAGAGCAAAATGGGAAATAAGGGTAGCTAAAGAAAGAACAAAATAGTGTGAAAGTGGAAAGTTAATCAAGAAGAAATGGTGACCGTCTGATAAACAAAAAATAAGGGAAAAAGCATCAACTAAGAGAACAGTACAAGAAGAACACAGGAGAAAACAGGAGACTGTTCTGTGCTCTACACTGAATTAAAAACAGATAAATAAACATGGAGGAAGTACTTGTAAAACCAAGAGGGAGAAAAAGGAGAAGCTAAACAGCCAGTAGCAACCATCACAGAAACAAAGAGGAAAATTTATAAGTAAACCAGATAAACATTTAATCCATCAGACTGATCAGTTCTGTGAAAAATACAAAGAATCAGTTTCTAAAAAGTCACTTGAGGAAAGGGAAATAATTTCTTTGTAACCTTTGTTGATACTGTTGAGGAGTTGCATATCCTAGCTTATTACACAACAGCAGAGCAGAGTAGCAGCACTGACTGAAGTTAAGGTCAGAAAAAATAGATGAAACCACGAGCAACAAGTTACGAGGACCAGATAGTTATTATTCAAGATTTTTACAGGAATATAAGAAGCAAGTGGTTAAATTGTTAACAGAAATTACACACTTCATAGAATTGTCTACCGAAGTAGAGAGCTGGAAGGCAAGAAATTTACTTATCATTGACAAAAATGCTAGAGTTGATCTCAAAATAGTGGTTCAGTGGTCATTGTTTCAGGAGCAGTAAAATTCGCAGAAACTATGACTAAGTACTTAGCTAAATTTGACATGATTGGCAAAATTTTGCAAAACTTGAGAAGAAAGTTAAGGAAACTCCTGTATGACCATCCAGGGACACTCTGGCAGTTACTCTCCCACCATCAGATACTTTAACAGCTGGGACCAAGGGAACTTTGCAGCAGGCAGCTCCAGTAAGTTGACGGGTTCCCTGCTAGACTCTCCATACACCTCACTCTCATGCAGCCAAACAAGGTTTCCCATAGCAGTCTCAGATGTCTGGCTTCATGGTGCAACAACAAAATAACAGCTTGAGCTGGGTGCCTTCAAGGAGGGATTTTGAATAAACTACCCATGATTTTATACTCTGGCAGTCTAAGTGCTGGATAGCCCTGTGTCTTCCAGTTGAGTCAATGGCTCTTGCTTTCTCTGAGTACCTGGCCGTCTGACAGGTCCCTGTGCCCTGGATTATGCAAAGATACTGGGCCCGTTCACAGCCTCTTGGCCTCCCACCACTTCCCTCATGCAGAGCTCAGTCTGCAGCTCTACATGGAGCTATCTCCACTAAATGTATTCCTCAAACAAAAAGTCAACTACCCTGCTGTAGAGTGATTTTTTCATACATCAACAAACCATACATAGAATGTTTACCAACAATTTTCTTTTGGAAAGCTTTTGAATTAATTTATTTTAAGAAATCATCTACTGAGGAAGCTAAGAGTACATCTGCACTGCACAGTGCAGACATGCTCTTACACAGTTATGTAATATATATTATGATATGCAATACACTCAGTACAACATACACTCTCTCTTTAGAGTTGAAGCACTAGGCAGCATTGCCATGTCTATTCCAACTGATCCTTTTAAGAGAAAGTTTTAAAAAACAATACATAATTAATGCACTGACAAATATGTTGTGAAACCAGTAGCTTGTTCTGCTCTAGAATTTATAAAAGGATAAAATATAGACTGATGTATTAAAAACACATCCAGTTACAACAGATGTAAAGAAAAAAAAATTAATCATAAACTCCCAAGCTTCATGGCAGTTGCCAACCAGTAATAAATGAATTTAAAAAGAAATACATCCTTTGAGAAGAATTAATTGTTCCTTGTCAGTGCTCTGGCATCTTCTACAGGGACTGGTAACAGTCTTCACAGAAAACAGGACACTCAGCCATACTGACCACTGCTTGATAAATGGACATTCCCACACTAACAAGTAAATCTGCAATTTTATGGTAAAGGGAACTAAATTTTCAATCATATTATTAAGCTTAGGAAATAGAATCACAGAATAGAATCATACAACTGCTTGGGTTGGAAAGAACCTTAAAGATCATCTTGCTCCAGCCCCTTGCCATGGGCAGGGACACCTTCCAGAGCTTCATTCAGCCTGGCCTTGAACGCTTCCAGGAATGTGCCATCCACAACTTCTCTGGGCAACCTGTTCCAGTACCTCATCATCCTCACAGGGCAGAATTTCTTCCGAACACCTAATCTAAACTTACCCTCTTTCAGTTTGAAGCCATTCCCCCTCGTCCTTGTCCTTGTAAAAAATCCCTCTCCATCTTTCTTGTAGGCTTCCTTCAGTTGCTGAGAGGCAGCAATTAAGTTACTCTGAAGCCTTCTCATTCCAGTCTGAACAGTTCTAATGTTGTCAGCCTTTCTTCATAAGAGAGGGACTCCATTCCTCTAATGATTTTGGTGGTCCTCCTCTGGACTCACTCGAATAGGACAACGTCCTTATTGTGCTGAAGACCCAAGAGCAGAATGGAGGAGCAGAATCACCTCCATTGACCTGTTGGTCACACTTCTTTTGATGTAGCCCAGGATATGGTTGGCTTTCTGGGCTGAATATAAGGAAGAAATCCTTTACTGTGTAAGTGACCACAGACTGGAACAGATTGCTCAGAGAGGTTGTGGATTCTCCCTCACTGGACATATTCAAGAATGATCTGGATGCAGTCCTCTGCCATGTGCTCTGGGATGATGCTTTTCAAGCAGGGAGGTCAGACCACATGACCCACTACAGTCCCTTCCAACCTTATCCATTCTGTGCTTCTGTGACTTTTTTCAGGTCCCTTCTAACTCAACCATTGTATAATTCTGTAGATTCTATGATTCTATAAATATGTTTCTCTGGAGTGAGAAGCCTTGAGAAGCCTTGTGTATTTGGTCATCACCTTCTTTTTCAGGATATTAACACTTTTTTTGGAACATGACAGTGATAAAGCATTCATTAAACAAGTAAGTGAAAAAAGTAAAACAGTGAAATAGTCCAAACTAGTCAAAACTGGGAAAGGAGATTACAATGTGTATAAGCAGATCTGTGCTTAAAAAAGAAGCCTTTCTACTGTGAGTGAATTTCACACCACTGTAATACCTTTTCTTTTCAAATATTGGAATTGAGGGCTGGAATCAAAACTGTAGATGATATATTAAGAACACATGAGGAATAATGGTATAAGATTTTTTTAAGTATTAAAGTGCTACCAGAATCTATGGACTAAATACCATTTTGTATAATTAATTGGTCATGGTGTACTTTGGCAGAGGTCTGGGCAACAAGATCTCTTTTCTTTAATTGTTACGCTATCAGGAAACTAAATTCTATAAATAAATTATAACCATTCACATATTACAATCATGACTTAAGAAAAAATCCAGAAATGGATTCTTTCATGGTTTTGTGTTTTACCACTGCTTAGTCCCACTGTTTTGTAAAATCTTTGTATTTCCAAAGCATGCTTTAACTGTTTGACATTTTTGTGAAAGACCCATCCAAAAAATTCTAAACGTGCACTTGCAGTTTGTCATGATTTTTCAAAGGACTAAGACTAATCCTATGTACCACTGCACACATATAATAAATGTCATTGCTACGAATAGTCTTTCCTTCACTATACTGAATGTAGAAGGTGTAAGTAAATGCCAATCACTCCTAAATGCACAAATGCTGATAAAAGAAAAGGAAAATCATGGCTTTTTGAACATCATGCTATTGTAGATGGTATCCTCACTAGATTCCTGATTTAAAATATTTCTTTGCTCTTCATCACATGCACATACAACATAATTAATTCTGTTTTCATGAATTCAGCCTCTGTCATTATCATGATCATAATAAGATGGACAGGTAAAAACTATGCTAGAAATAAGGTTTCATATTTTCACAAACCTGATTGAATACTTTTGCACAAGATTGTCTGTACACCTGGAAAGGGTTGAAGATAGGCTGCTCCTCTCTGCCTTTCAGCATCAAAGGCAGGTATTGACTGGATGTAACACCATCTTCAGATGAATTTTCACGAGACAGCTGCTCTTTCAAATATTCCTTTTGTGACAAAAAGAAACCACTAAACAGTATAGGCCACATAGCTTTCTAAGTGAAATTTTAAGCATAACTTTACAGTATGCTTGATAGAAGTTCCTTATAATACAGTAGGGAATATGAAATCTCGTACAAAATTGCCATTTTAAAACAAACAAGGAATAACCCCCAAGAACATGTAACTGAAATAAATCAGAATAATCTAAGCCATTGTTTTGAAACTGTCCCCAAATTACATGTTTAAGTTCCCATTTAATATATATATGTTAGATATACATTGAAGTGAACAAAAATGTTTATGATTTTCTGTTAAACCTTTTGGACAACATTCAATAGTTACTACATGACTGTGAATCAATTATTTGATGAACATGTTCTAAACATTTATTTAAACACAGGAAATAAATATTCTCCCACTCCTCTCTTCAAAGCTATTTTTAACAATTTAAGCACTCAAAGACTAGAAGTAATTTATTATTTATATAGCAATTTTAGAAACTATTCTGTAACCGAAGCATGATTATTTTGGACACAATCTTTTCTGTTCTCACTTCTCGAACTACTAAGGAAGTAAATCATCACTGCATGCCAATACAGAGTTTTGATTAAATAGAATCATTTTATAAAGAGCTAGATAACGAAACATTTACATATCCATGTGCTGGAAGAACCACCCTGATTTAAATATTGTTATTACAATGAAGTCCATAATGATAGGATTGCCATAACATTGAGCATATACTCAAGGTGGGTCTTCAATAAGATGGGATCAAATGCTTCTCTGATTTGCAGTGCTACTGAGATGAAAGAACATGTAAACTACCTACTAAGGCACTCTGTGCCCCTCAGTGGTCTTTCTAAAAGAATTTCGTTATTCCTTTAAACTTATCCAACTGTGGCCTGGCCTGAAAGGCACAAGTTCCCTTTCAATCCACACAGATTGTAGCTGTTTCTCCCTTTTGCTGGCACTAGCATATGCTGTGAAACTAGTCAGAAAAAAAGGAAAAGTTTCATTCTGATAAACAAGCCCCACAATTTCTAGTATGAGTAAAAAGGTGGGGCTTAGGAGTGGAAAAGCTCAAAGGAAAGAGAAAGGTATCGCTCTCTGCTGCTTGCAGTCAAATGTCAGGACTGACCAAGACTCACAAAATCATCTTAGTGCATTAAAAACAAACAAATGAAAAATACCCTAAATGAAAACAAACAAACAAAAACAAAGAAAGAAAAAAATCAGCTTTTTTTTGTTTAAAACAATATCACAAACCAACTGTGAAAACACACACTAAATATCTTACCCATATTTTTTCAGCCTTCAAAAATATCTGGATTTTTTTCCACCACTCATTCAAGACTTGATGCCATAACGAAGATTTTATAGTCATGGTGAAAGAAGTTATTTAAAAGCAATTTCTATAAATTTATCAGATTTTCATAAACATACTAGCTTCCATGTACATATTTTCACAAAATCTGTAGGCAGTACCAAAGCAATTCAGCATTCTGGACATCACAGAGCCAGCAGAAGCAGATTGTGTCAGTTTTTCAGAGGTGGTACTGCAAATAGCTGTCCACACTTGCTAGGGTTCAAACAATTCCAGTGACAAATAGCTCATCTCCCACTACAGGCATTTTGCTGTCTTTGGGATACTTCATGAAGAGACATATTCAATGGTAAATATGAGAAAAAAATAAAAGTTTTTTTCAAGCAAACGAATTAACCAAAAGTTACTAACAAAAAAAGGGGAAATGCATGCATTTTAATTTCTTACTAACCTATAGGCATATTGTGGAAATGTACAGTTGGGAATCAGGTACTTTGAAATAAATGTAAATGAAGTAAAACCCCACCACCACCTGGCAACCGTAGAAGGAGCCATCTTAATCGAGACCCTGCCTCTTAACATAACATAACCAGTCAGAGCAGAGGGAACGCCCTTATCTATGCCCTTACGTAGATGGGGTGGGATTTAGGAGGCTTTAAAGGAGGGAAATTTGATTTTGGAGGTGTGCTTTGGGGATTGGATTTGGCCAGAGCACGCAAACACATGTTTGTAAGTAAACCTGTCTGATTGTTATTTTTCTTTGCTTCACAGACTTTGTTATCTTTGCAAAAATTCAATAAATAGAAATTTTTTCTCACAGTAAATATACTACTTTAAGATCTCCATTAGTATATCGTAGGCTCTAAAAACACGTGAACTATACCTTCACTGCACTGACTGGGCATGAAACCAAGTAGATAGAATGCTGTTGAGCCTGACAGTTCTGAAGATTTTTCTCTTTGGCTGCCATTAGTAAAAAATGCTTTTTAAAATTATTATTATTTTTAATAAATACATGAAGGACTGCAGGCTGTTTTGAGTACTACAGTATCTATTATGCATTTATAACACCATATCTCTATTTTCAAATACAGTTTCCAAGAATCTATATCCCTTTACACCTGCTTTTCTAAGGAATATTATTGATAATGACAATTTTCTGTCTTGTCGTTTTGTTTTCTGCTCACACAAAATTCCTAAGCAGTGGAGCATAAAGATCTCTAAAGTACTTTTAAGAAGACAATCCCTTTACAGTTCAGGGAGTCTTAAACAAAACTGTGGACCTTTGTACAGACAATCAAGTCTATTTACTGGTAGTCAGGCACATTAAACATAATTTAAGTTTTGAAAAAGAATACTGAAAAGTGCATTATCATAATACCATGCTAAGCATTAAAATGTTTTGTAATGGTTTCAAAGGCAAGTCAAAGTAATACAGTTAGGTCCTTCAGTGAGTCAATCTGGTTAGGATCTCTTTTCCTTTTTTTAAAGAAAAAAACATTTTTTCCCACTGAGAAATGTTCTATATTTAACAAACTCTTACTTGCTGCAGAAATTCAAGGAGAGACACCTGGGATGTGAAAAGTCAGGCTGAAGTCCCTCTTCCACCAAATTCTCCCAGCCTCTCACCTCCTATTAGAGCTGCTCCACTTCATGTAAATAACCAATTACTCACAGGAGTCAGATCTTGGATCAGGGTCTCCAAAACCCAGTATGTGCATCCTACTAGTTTAACTAGAGTATGTTTCTACTTTTGACCCTAAAAGTTACAGAATGCATTTTTACAGAAATTTCTATGTGGTGCAACAACTCCAGCAGGGGAAAAGGAAGGAGTTCCATGCGGGTAGCTAATGACCTAGAGGTTTGGGGAGTTAGTTTGGATGTGGGAGAAGCAGATTCAATTCTCTGGTCTAAACCACGAAGAAAAAAGATTTGAGCCTGCATATCCTGTGCCCTAGGAGACTGTCCTGACTACTGGATTATATGCTATTTTCAGAAGTCTTGCTCATCATCTTTTCCTTACTCAGTTATACCTAAATGCAATCCTGAATGTGCTTCAGGTGAAAAGGTTTTGTTTATGACAGTAATAATTTTCACTTCACTTCCCAAACCAGTTAATTGTTTGAGATGAAACTTGAAAAGATTCTGTCCTGTATTAATGTTAGGCTGCCATCTCTACATACATACTTAAACTGCTTCTAACCCTTGCAAATGCAGATGCATAAAGGTTGTTTTTATGCCTATACTTCAGAACCAAACAGTTGATCTCATTTTCAGCAACACAGTACCAGTACAAAGATACTCTCTATAGCCTTCATACAGACCTAGTTATAGCTGTCTAATTGGGTTTTTTTGCTATCAATTTTTTAAAAAAGAAAAGTCCTGGTCTCTGCCTATATTTGCATTATTTTGCATTTTATTACAAACACTTCTGTACACTTTCAGTGGTCTTAAGAGCTTATTATGCATTCAAGGAATAGTAATTTAGAAATTAAACCTAATAAACACAACTTTCTTAATTAAGATGTGTAGATCTGTGTTATCATACAACTTAAGCAAACACATGTTTATTTCAGTGAATAAAATCAGAATGCTTTTGCTAACTTGGGGCAATTTAGTACAGCTCAGAAATAATGAGATAATTCTTTTACACTGCTAAAGTTCCATGTGCCGCAAACAAATCAGGATTAGTTGACTGTAATTTCAAAAGCACTTTAGCTGAGCAGAGTTGCCTAGATTCAGTAAGATTTTATGTGGATGCATTTACTTCCTTAGCAGAGCCACAGGGTTTGTTTATTTTTTAAATTAGGAGAGTTAATTTACCATGTTTAATTTTACTTTTTGTAACCATGACTTTTTCAACAATTACTTCATCTTTGAAATATTTATTGTTTTTTACTGTGCTCAAACTCCTAAAATATGGTCTACAATATGAAACTGAAGTAACTTTATGAGCCATACTACAAACTAAGTACTTAAATAAAATCTACAGTGTTTCCTACAATCTTTTCTGTAGAAATGCAGAAGAGCCTAAACTGAATGGATTCTATTACAGTACAATATAGGATTTCATATTGCCTTTAAGAGCCATTATCTCCTCCTTCACTAACCCTTAGCTGCCAGCAGACGCTGCACCAGGCCAGTACACACCTAATTGCTCAGTGAAAAGGCCATTTCCCTACCTCATTGAGCCGGATGATGTGATAAATTTGTCTCAGGTACTCACTGCCACCTGGTTTGTGGCAGATATCCAGGACCATCATGTTTATTTTCTGCTCAGTGAATCCAAGTGCAATACCTCCTTCCTCTAGCGTTTCACCTTCTACTGTGACTGAGGCACTAGAATATAGAAAAGAAGCAAGCAACTGAAAGCTTAATTTCTAAAAATGAAAAATATTAATACAAACTCATCTAAAACACATGTTAGGAAAAACTTAAAAGTATTTAGCTTGCACAAATGTTGCTGTATATATATCTCATAAGCCTTTACATACATCATACATGCTAAATAACATTATTATATTAACTATAATCACTTTAATTGGAAGGATGAACACATAAAACATTCTTTACTCTAAGGACATAAAAGCAGCAAATATTTTTTAGTTTTCTTTTCCGCTAGAGAAATACCTTTGCTACTAGAAATAGCATTTGCATTTGATCTTCCGTGCATTTCTCTTTGCCTGTTGCTACTGCACATAATAAAGCCTAATTAACATGTCAGAAAGGTAGCCATTACTATAAGTATAGGTTAGAAGTTTTAAAGTGAAAGTGTTTTTCTTCCTACTGCTATGTTGTTAACCATTTAAAAGGTACCTATTTGCCACTTGTTGAACTTTTTGCCCTGTACTGTTCCTTATTTTTCTTGCATTTGTGTGAAATGGTCACCAAAATAAAATCTGAAGATGACATTCCCAAATGCTTTCAAAATTGTGCATTCAAAGCTCTGATCATTCCCAGACTGCTCTCTCTGCATACAAGCATAAGATACCATCTTAGGATTGTTATTGATCAAGTCTAAGAAAGAAAAAGTACTAAACCTATTTTTTTCCTCAAATACTATAGCTGCAACACAGATATTTGTTTGCACCTTGACACATATGTATCAAAAACTCAAAAGATCAACAAGAATACATTGTTCTTTCTATAGTCATTCTTGGATTAATTTTAAATATACCAAAGAAAGATCCTGGATTAGAAAAAAAATCAGTATTTTATTATTTTAGAAGTAAAACAAAATAAAACAAAACCCTCAACAAACTGTTGTTGCAGTTTACTATTGAAAGTGTGCCATGATTACAAAGTTAGTTCTTCTGAAGGTTGCTGTTTGACCTGCAGGGTCTCTGAAATGCTGCACAGCTGTTGGACATTAAAGCTGATATTGCTTCCACATGCAGTTTCAGAACATCCTACAGAGCGAATAGCTTCAAAATATAAACTATAATTTTGTTCTTTGCTGACTGGAAGCAAGTGATACTCTGTTATTACAGTGTATTTTACAGAAAAGCTTCACAGTGATAGATCTTTAAAATTACAGCACACTTAAGGCTGATATTTGATACCACGTACAGATACAACCTAAAGAATTTTGTCAAAATTCTTAGTGACGGACATTGAAAAAGCTGAGGACCTCTGACAAAGAAGTGTATCAGTGCTAGCACCCAAATTGTATCCTTTACTGCCCATCACTGTGCAGGTGAAGCAGATGATTGGATTCAGTCAGCACTATGATTAATGACTTCCCCTCTGGATTTAAGACTGCTTATCCATCATGTCATTAGGAAGAATATGTCCCTGAAAGAGGCAGACCTCAGCCACGAAATAACTGCATTCATCTTAATCTGTATATGCACCCAACCAGCAAGGTCAGGGTCACCATGATGAAAAACAATAAT
>VWZD01005463.1:20194-37100 GCA_013396695.1 Sakesphorus luctuosus | reverse complement strand
AGGGGGTGTCCCCGGAGAAGTAATCAATTATAGCATTCTTGGTAATCTACAAGTGGGAGGGTGATTCCTTTGCGTTTAAATATGTTGCATGGAATTCCAGATTTCTGACTTCCTTAAAAAATAAATTCTTTAGGCATTAGAGTCATACCATTTTAAATGCTTTGTGGCTTCTTTTTTTTTTTTTTTTTGTTAAAGAAACCTTTGTCAGAATTATATTCTCCCCTTCAAATAGCCTAATTTGTTCCTATGCATTATGATGATACATGAGAATTTAGCTTCTCATAGACAATCATTTGCAGAGATATTCTTACAGAAAATTGTTATCCATTGATACATTTTCTGGATACATGAATATGTATCCAGGAAGGAAAACATGGGTCCTTCGTCTCTGTGGCTGAAACTTTGTGTGTGGCACAATCTGAGGTTCACAAGCTGTATCTACCTTGTAAATCGTGCTGTAGCCTGAACTTTTTAAGGGACACAGAGGAACAGCACCCACAATTCCTTGTTTGAATTTTTTGTTCGTTTGGGGTTGTTTTGATGGGGGTTTTTTCAGAAAATCTAAATCTTTTTACAACTGCTTTAACTGTGTAAGTTTTTCTTATACTGATAGAGAGAAAAGCTTTTTTGTAGGAAGCCTTTTTGTGAAGTAATCACAGAATGATAGAATCATACAAGGGTTTGTGTTGGAAGTAATCTTAAAGATCGTTCAGTTCCAACACCCTGCCATGGGCAGGAACACATTCCACTTGACCAGCTTGCTCAGAGCCCCATTCAGCCTGGCCTTGAACACTTACAGAGATGGAACATCCACAACTTCTCTGGGCAACTTGTTCCAGGGCCTCACCATGCTCACAGTAAAGAGTCTCTTCCTAATATATGATCTAAGTACCTTCTATTTTTGTTTAAAACTCACTTGAAAGTAACATTTAATTATCCATCTTTCTCTGTGGACCTACCTGGTGGTGATATATTGCAGTCAGGGAGCATGCTGGTTACCACAGACATTTGTTCAGTTTCATACCATTTGAATCAGGTATTTAATGGGATCAGGTGCTGAAAAGACATTGCCTTGGTGTTCTGGTTTAGAGGTAAACCAGCAGGAGAAATGAGCTCAGCGTGAGAGAGATTATAAGTCAGAGCTACAATTTAATAATAATAATACAGTAAATACACTGACACAAAGGGAAATTGCTTTCAACTCCCAAAACCCAGCAGTATAACCCAGTGCCCTGGGGTACAAACCCAAAGGGGCTTGTTAGCCCTTGTGCTGAGATCTGCGTGGTTCCCCCAAGTCCAAAGCAAAAGGAAGTGAAAAACCTGTTGGTGCAGGTGATGGCTGTGGTCTGGTCGAGAGTGGTGGTCTCTTCCTGTTGAGGTCCTGCTGCTCCTCTGGGTCTGACGAGAGGTTCCCAAGGTCTTCTTACCCACCCCCTTTTGTACTCTCAGCGAGCACTCAGTCCCTCCCGTGGGGCGGGGACTCACACAATGGGTGATTAACTCTGTGAGTCATGGGCTATTTTTGGACTGTTGATGGCCCATTAGCAGCTACGCCTCCTCAGGCTGGGAGTGGAGATGCTAACAACTCACTGGGAAGCTGCTGCAAATGGGCCATTGACCTTGGGAATGAATAGAGGGGGTAGAATACACAGCTTTGATCACCCCCACACAGTGACAACTGGTCCCACCTGCTGAACTAGGACACTTGGGTAGATGTTTCCTGCCAGCACTTTAAGCAGACAACTCATGTATAACAGCTGACCACCAGTTTTGCAATTTCATTTCATTGTGTGCCCATGGAGGTGCTTTTATCAGCCCAGTACCTTGAAAGAAGCTGCTCTGATGAAAGATGTGTTGCACTGCCAACAGGTGCTCCCTGGTCTCCCACACTGTCATTGGTGGTGCTGCTCTAGGAGGCTGCATTACAAAGCATTGTGGGAGCCCAGATATGCCGTTCTGTCATGCTGTGAGCATTTAACATACCCTACGTAAAGGAATGTGTTTTTTGAGCTAATACATAAGCTCTTTTTCATCCTTAAATGCTGGCTCTCTAGTCCCTGCCATTGTTAACTCTTACTTTGCACTGAGTACTGTCTCTTCATCAGAAACAGACAAAAAGGTACAGCTGGGAAACCTAGCCAAAAGGTACTACAGCAGCAGATACTGCAGTGGGCTTTAGAGTGCCAAAGGTTTAGACTTTAGGATCAGAGAAAGGACAGTGGTTGTGCATGCCTGGCACAGATAACTTTTTCCCAGGAACAGAGTCACCAGGTCTTGAGGAGCACTATGGGAATCTGTGCTACCACTGCATCTGGAATGAGATAGAGTATGTGCAAGCACAGCTTGGAAGATACTTGCCTGCAGTGTGTGTCATGGTTGTGGAAGAGAACAGCTATGACAGAGAGGAACAACTCATGCTACCTTGTGCTGAAGACCCTATCATTGTCCAGTCTTTTTACTCCTGATCCTGAAGAGATTCATTTTAACTTCAAAGATCACAGTACTCAGAAGATAAGTCATTGTATATTCTGCCACAGTCTAATTAGTTTTTCTTGTGGTAAATGCAAGTTACCCTATTTTTGCAAGGAATAATTTAAGTAGTCTCCATTTTTATTTAGACAATCAGGATGTTTCTTTGCAGCGTACTGATATGTTAAATATTCTTTCTGCTTATTCTGTCAGAATGCATGTTTTGTTGTTTTTCAGTATTTTCTTCTGTGCTGCATGTAAACATAAAATAAGAAATTTGGAAGTTCATTCCTTTGTTTTTACTTCTGCATTTGTCTTGATGCTACCCTGCGAGATGGGAATGAAGAAAATGACTTCTGGGGTGCATGAGCAGAGTGGAAAAAAAATTCCCCAGTTGCAGGGGATTCTGCCTTAGCCCTTTCTTTGTGAGTTACTGTTCTGGCTTAAGTTGTATTTCATCTCCCTGTAGAGTCTGCATCCTCTGTTAAGGTTCTACTGTCAGATGTCTGCTGTCACTTGGGTTGTGATTAGGAGGCTCTGGTCTATATACAAACCAGCAAATAGTAGAGGCCAGTGCCAAGGTCAGCCTCCATGCCTCCAGCTTTGCCCACAAGCGTGGCTCATGACAACTTCTCATGACCTAAACTTTGGCGTTACCTCTGGAGATGTTTTTATTCACAAAGTGGTTTCCTGTGTGTCATCTTACACTGTCTGTCATTTCTACCAACTGAAAGATGTCCAGGACCACTCATTCATCAGGCTTCAGCATACACTCCTGAGCTTTACTTAAGTCTGCCTTGGCCTGGTGAATAACCAGTGTGTCACAAGGCAGGCTTGTAAGGACTTACAAAGTCTTTCCAGAAAGAGGCTGAGGATTTGGGTGGTGAGGTGAACTTTTCACTCTTTTGATCTTGTGTAGCAAAATTCAAAACTGTGACCTGTGAAATAGTTTTCTTGAAGACTTATATATGGTGGGGTTACTGGTAAAGTGGTGTTTCTTCTGCTAGGATTGCAGTATCCATGCAGGTGTATTAGCCTATAAGCTGTTTTACCAGTGACAGTGCCCTCTGGGGAACTAGTTTAAATTCTAGGATTTTGTCAACAAATATGAGTAATTAACTCCAACATATTCACTAACATAATGTAATTTTTATAGGTCAAATATTATTCTGTAAACTAGGCCAAACAATATTTTTTTTTTTAAGAGCCTGAAAGATATGACAGGCAAACAGTGAGAGATCATTTTTATCGTGTAGACAGTCTATCCAATTCATTTTCTGGGTTTATAAAGTATTCAAAATCATGTATTCAACATCAGCATAAGCTACCTGACACAGATGTCAGTAAAAATAGTTGGGTAACAGGATTTTCAGATATCCAAAGATTTAATTTTTTTTTTAAATTTAAACTACTTTTAAAAACAAGTTTAAATGATTTGGAATCAAATAATTAGGACATTTTAATGAAGTCCTGTATTGCTTTTTTTCAGTCATCTAGAACCATTCTTTATTGGGAATTGTACATGAGCAACCTCATAAAAATTATTAAACTGTTAATGATGGTTTAAAATGTATGTATGTATTACTGAGAAGTTTGGGGCAACAAGAGCAATATTACTCTTCAAAAAATTGGGGATTTTTACCCCGGAGGGGAAAATGTAGAAAGTATTTCACATTTTTGGAAACTGTGCTTTCTGCTTACCAGTTTAAAAAAATACATATTTTAGGAAGTATTTGACACCTCTTCTAAAATAGGAAAGTGTAGAAGATTTGCAGCCTTAGTCGGACAAAAAAATTCCGAGACAAGGAACACAGTTATGTCATGCCTGGTGTTATGAAAGTGTTATTTGAAAGTGGCAAAGAATATTTTTTTATATGAGTTTTAATTCTTCCATCTGAACAGAAAACAATGCTAAAGATAAATCAGTTAGTTGCCAAGAGCTGGCACTGCAGCTCTATGGAAGCTCTTACCTGTTAATGTTTGCTCAGTTATCAATATTGTTGCCTGCATGATGAAAGTTATTTCTCTCATTTTACTTTCAGCAGCTGTGATCCCCAGCACACAGACAAGTCAAAGTGGTACCACAACTGAGGCAGTGTCCTTGGTCCACCCCAGCAGCCACCACTCCCCAGGACATAATGTACAGGGTAGTCCTCTCCATCCTTCCCCCCAGATACCTCTTCTCTCAGCTGTGGACTCTGAGAGGTAAGACCAGTCCCAGTTTTTCCAGCGCTGAACCTGTGGCAAGATTTGCCTTCAGAGCTGCCATTGTGGGTGGAAACTGAATGGCTGGTATACAGAGTCAATGGTGGCAGCTCCGGCCTAACAATTGCTCTGGGTATGGGTTTAACAGGGGAAAGAGTGGTAAAAGGGACAATGTTATTCCAGCCTGGACAGGGAGGCTTTCCATCCATCTGCATTTCAGAGACTTCCTCCAGTCCCCTCTTGACCTCCACAGTGCATAGGACACTGAACTTCAGAGGACCCCAGCCGTGCCTTATAGAATGGGGGCCTCATGTTTCTTTATACCTGTGGGAGAAGAGTCATATTCTGAGTCATAGTCTGTCATTATTCTCTCAATACTAAGTATTTCTACAGGAACTTCGTTTGGGTTTGGGTTTTTTGTGGGTTTTTTTTATGTTTTTTTTTTTAATTGGCATCCTGTTAAGAACAATAGATAATGAGCAAATTTTTATTTCACTGGTCTGAGAGTTTGATTCATAGCCAGGATTTATTTTATGTCAGGAATGTATGTTTTATTATATGCTGTATAGGTATTGCTGTTTCCATGATTTAAGATATTACAATGACATAAAAGCAGATTGCTTGGAAGTGTTTTGATTTTGTGTTTAGACATCCCCTTAAATATTTTCAACAATCTTCCCAATTATTTAGCTAGTGTGTGGTATTCCAGATGTGGAAATCTGTAGTGTATTGAACCAGAAGTCTACCCATCACAAGGCTAAAGAGGCCTAAGCAAGTAGGTTTTCAGTGGAAAAGTCAGGAAGACAATAGCAGTATCACATGAAATATTGAATTGTTACTATATGTTTATGGATATTTCAACATTATTTTGTAAATATTTCTGTTTTTCAGTTCTCTAAATGGTATGTTGCTGTATTTCATTAATGCATATCAAAGTGTTTAATTTCCTTGAATGACAGAAATGCCAATAATAAACCTGAAAAGAAAATTCATTAGGTTTCAGTTACTGGTAAATGAGCATAATTTTTTGATGAAAGAGTACTCACTCTGCCTTATGTCAGGAAGATGGAAGAGCATAATGACTCAGGATATTGACAATAAACATAAGCACTTTTTTGTTTCAGACTTCAAATGAATTCAGCCAAGTTCCGGAGTCACTAGAAGTTGTTGAGCATTTTGTACATCAGTCAGAGATAAAACTTGCTGCCTCATGATCACTTGAGCTCAGCCACTAGTTCAGTCCTTCCTCCCAACTCCTGACCACACGGTTCTGGTCTTTTTCCCTTGCCCTGGTTCTGGCCCTCAGTGCTGGCCCTCTGATGCTGCCTGTGCCCTCTTACCTGACACAGAGGCTTTTCCTTCCCAGTATAGTTTCCTCTCCAGTGCATGACCTGTCCTTTATCTGTACCAAACAACTGGCAGAGCAGAAGGTGACAGGCAGGGACAGATCAATAGTTATTACAGGTATAAATGTCATTATGAAAGACAGTGATCTTCTCATTAGCCCACTTCTGGTATTCTACTTGTGTAGAACCATAGCAGACACATTTAGGGTGTGAATTCATTAACTCGATTTGACCTCAAGATAATATAGCACTGTACAGAATAATAAAAAGCTGGCATGGTGCACTCCTTTCTCATATGTAACTGTATACACTCTCTCTATAATGGCTAACTCCCATATGTGAAGCTACTTTGGATTTAAAAAAAAGGGTGCCAATGTCTTCATTTAGGTAGTGTGACAATTGGCAATTTAAATTCAGAAAATAAAAAATATTACAGCAGTGTTAGTTTGATTACAGAACACATAGTACAAATTATGGGAAGTATTTAAAAGAAAAACTAATGCAGAAACTGCATCTTGAAACCAATACAGTACATTCACCTAGGGGCCCTGTGAGTAGATGGTCATTTATACCACTTCGTGGGGGTAACTAAAGCTGTGAAAATGGAAACTGAACAAACCTTCAATATAGAAAGCATCAGATATAGTGTCTTTGAAAGGTGTAAATCACCTTGTTTATCCCAATATCTTTGTCAAGAGGACTGCAGGATTCAGGGCAGCAAGTAGCGGATCTGTTGCCCTACATGCATTTTGGGGTTGGACTAGATGACCTTTGAAAGTCCCTTCCAACCCAAACTATTCAGTGATTCTGTGGTCCTGTGTGCATGCCTGGGATCATGCCAGAGCTAGGACTGGCTGACCAGCACTTGCCCAGGCAGACATCTGTATTTGTTGGACTGAAGCCAATCCAAACAGCCAATCCTGGCTTCTTCAATGACTGTGGGGGTCAATCATGTGCCACTTTTTGGACAGCAGTCAGGTTTGTGAGGGACAGAAGCAGAAGGAGATAAGAACTTTCCCTACATCCCCAGGTACCATGGGATAGAGAAATAATTGGAGGGTTTCTTTTGTGTCTTTCTTTCCTAGGGGGAGGGAGGGAGAATGTGGACTTGATTAAGCCTTACTAATGTGAGAAAATGAACAAAACATGGGACACATCTTACTCTGAACTCATTCTGTGTGTAAAATTCTTGTACACAGAGTGCAAGGCAGTTAAAGAGTCTGGATCCAAGAGTTAACTTCATTTATCAAAGAAGAGAACATACATACTAAAAATGAAGTTTTACATTTAGTTTGTCCCAGCTCTTTGATACTAACTTTTGGTGCTGCCCTAATTGAAATACTGCAATTATTCAAGGAAGGTACATACCTAAAATCTTATCTATAAAAGGGACTATGTACTTCACTTCCTTTTCATTCACTTTTGTAATACAAGAAAACATGATCATACAAGAAATCTGAAATCTAATTAAAACTCAAATAAAAAATGGGTTTATATGGCATAGTTAACATATACAGCTTGGTGTCCCAAAACTGATGGTACTAAATGTTTGAAATTAATATTTTTTAAATTATTTTTTAAAAATTTATTTATTATAACTTATTTGGTTTATTTAATAACTTATTTAATTTATTTATTATATATTATCCAATAGATACATCTTGCTTTTGAGCAAGAATTAGTCTGTTAACTGATGTGAAACCAGAATTTTTCAGGGACTTGGTGTTCCAGATGATTTTTTTTACCTTCCTGTGATCCAGAGCTAAAGCATGATACATCCTGGCTTCACAGGAATTTCTAGAGACTGTGTAAGGCTGAAAAGAAGAACTTAGGGCTGAACTGTTCAGTGTAGCAGTACTGTAATGCTGTAGTAAATTCTGCCACAGCACATCTTTTTGCTTATTTGAGTGTGTGGTTATATTCTTTTTACGATTTTGCTGTAAAATAATAACTAGCTCTGAGCCAGACTTCCAGAAGCAAAAGCCTCCAAGTATTTCTAACCAAGGAGTCAAGGCATCCAACCTTCACATATTACAAAGCCCTTTGTGTGTGGCATACAAGAGGCTGTCTCAAAGAAAGTCTTTAGTTAAAGACCTTAACAGTGTGGTTTTGAAATAAGTGCGCTAACTTCTTTCCAGGCATGGAACAGCTCAGAGGATTGTCTGCTAAGACATTGTCTTTTTTTTTGTTAGTGAGCACATGACACATGTTTCTATGCTAAAGAGTAGACATGTCAGCAAGTCTAATCCCAAACCTAAGCCATAGAGTGACAGAATCATGGAATCATTTAGGTTTGAAAAGACCCTGAAGATCATCAAGTCCAACTGTTAACGCAGCACTGCTAAGTTCACCGCTACACCGTGTTTCTAAGGGCAACATCTATGTGTCTTTTAAATACCTCCAGGGCTCATGAGTCCACGACTTCCCCTGGGCAGCCTGGTCCAAAGCCTTTCTGTGAAGAAATTTTTCCTACTGTCCAATCTAAACCTACCCTGACACAACTTGAGGCTGTTTCCCCTTGTCCTACTGCTTGCTACTTCAGAGTAGAGACTGAGTCCCTCCTGTCTGCAACCTCCTTTCAGAGCTGACCTAGCAAAGCTTGAAATTTGTCTCACACTTCTTTTTTCCAAAGGCACTTTTTTCCTTTTCTCCACACTTGCAAAAAACTTAGTTCCCTAATACAAAAGAGCCAATAGAAATTGCTGAGACAGATTTTAAAAAAAGTTATTGTAGCCTGTCTCCAGGGAATCTGTGTATTGAGGTGTCTGCTCACAGCTTCTTTCCTTAAATTCCACTTTAAATTCCAATTAAATTCTCCTTTCCTCTTCTCATCAAAGAGAAGAGATGTGGTGCTGGTTAGAGGGGCTGTTCTTTCTTCCTGCTATCTTGTCTTTGGACTAGATTTTGTTTTGTGTTGACTAAAATATTTTTGTTATGCAAGAAGTTCTGTTCCTTTAAAAAACCCCAAACAATTTGTAGCAGACAATTCACTGGAGAGAAACATGTATCATAGGTAGATAAATATTAGACTTCTGCTATTTTGGTCAAATGAATGTATTCATAACATCAGGGAAAACATTTTCAAAACTGTGCTTGGCAAAAGGTATGCTTTCCTCAAATGTGTTTTTAAAGCGTATTTATTTAATTATCATTGATAGCTATCCAGACTAAATTACAGTGCAATATGCTGAGTTGCAGAATACTGTATTACAACAGCATGTTTTCCCCACTGACAATGGACTGGGAGCTGCAAAGTCACTAGCACATAGCATAATGTTTGTAGTAAACCAAAATGTGAGTTCACAGAAGAGTGACAGAGAGTAGAATGGATACATTGCCCCAGTTTGGTGGGTTTGCCTAGAAATACAAAAGCATTCCAAAGGGAATGAGCACAGATTGTTCCTCATTTAACATTGTCAGTGCAGCACTTTTTGAGACACTGTTGGGATCAGCAACCTGCCACAGGCAGCTTGTATTTCAGTCCTCTGTCCAGCCAAACAACCAGCTTATAAGATGAAAGCCTGATCGCCTCACTGTGTGAATTGTGTAAATCTGGATATGTTCCCAAACAGTTGCAGCCCAGGTAAAAAGAAGTAGAACTCAGCCAGTTAACAGAGTAGCAACTCAATAAATTGTGTTTAGAAGTTGTTCAAAGAAAACTCTGACTTCTGAATTAAAAAAAAAGCCTGAAGTTTTCAGTTTTAATGTTCAATTTTGGAAACATATTCATAGCAACCAAGTTGTCTAAATGATGGGGTATGCTTTACAATTCAGTGCAAAGTTGAGAAAAAAACCAAAAAATGAAGACATAACTACATTCAACACAGTTATGTAGTTTCTTTTTCAGAGTTCATGCTAGTAGCATTTTTTCCATAGTGTAACATAGATTAATGGTAGGTAAATTAGGTCTTTTATACGCAGGTGCAGTTTCCTTTCATTCAACAAATGCTACAGTAAAATAGTTTTTTTTCCATGTATCTGTAACTGGTACTGGTCGTTAGCAAACATCTTTTACGTGTGCCATTTTAACTAATCTCATCAAAACAGGTAAGCTTTAGTAACTTTGTTATCTATCTTGCTTACTGCCAAATCTAGTCACATTCTCCAGCAGGACCTTTTCCTAGCTAGTGTTGGAAAGAAAGAGGCTTCTTAATGGCTCCAGAAATATTCCTGCTCTGATTTTGCATCCACTGAGCATAAGGAAGGGCGATTTTCTGCAAATCTGGCTGGGTCCCGATTGCATCAACTGCTGGGTTTGGCTACAGTTCCTCATAGCTCTTTCCAAGTGCTTACAAGCTGGTCCTGATTGTTTCAGGGACAGAATTAAACTTGCTATTCCCCCAGTAACATACTGAACTGAGACAAGTACAAGTTTCTCTTTTGTTAAGCAGAAGGAAAGAAAAAGTAGATAACTATAGTCATGGGTATGTGTAAGCCTGGAATTCATAAAGTGGTTCATAGATTGTTATAGATACCACTAATGCCTACTAAAAAGGAGCCCTGTCTGGCTATACAATATAGTCCATTATTATTATTGGGAGTGGGGTTTTTGGATGTTAAATCAAATGTGAAATCTATAAAACTATGCTTTTTGCTTTGAATTTTGAAAAGGATTTTTTCCCTATTAGTGGCTGCTAGCTAAAACCATTTTTCAGATACTAATTTTCACAACTTTATTTTGAAAACATGCAGTATTATCTACCATCATTAATAGTATTTGAAGACTGCCTGTAAATTGCTTTTAATCTCTGGCAGCAGATAGCGGTCTTTTTATGTGAGTGCTATAAAAAAAACAACTTCAGTCATTACTCAGGAGACATATAACCAGGTAGTTGTAGCACTTTTTAAAAATCTATGATCTTTTTATCACAGTATCACTACTGATTTTTCTTTTTAAAACAGTTATTCTCTATATTATTGGGAAATGCATGCTTTGTTCTCTTCTTTAGTATGTCTTTAAATTTACTCTGCATCAGTTATCTAGAACAGTTAAATACTTGATATGTTAAAGACTCGATGACTCAGTAGTGACATCTTTATCTCCTCCACCTATATAACATCAGAAGTATTATATGTTTATGAAGTTAATATCACATCAGGACTAAAACCATCCAAACCCTATCTAATATGCCTAAAAATGTGATTCTCAAGGAAAACTGAGCAGGCAGTAAATCATCCACAGTTCATCTTGACATGGATGCACTCCAAATGAATCTACATTTGGATCACCAGAATTGTAGTAAATAGCTTTCAAATGAAATCAAAATCAAGTAGGTAATGTGTGACAGATACAAATTCAGAACTGCAGCATGAAAGCTCTCTGGTGTCTTTGATTTAAATGCAGTTACAACCTGTACAATGACCCTGTCCAGAGGTGTTCTGTGGTACCACTACCACAGTTGCACCTTGTGTTTTATTCAGGGTTTAATAAAAGCTTCCGTACACTTCTTCAGGGAAAACATACCTTTTTTGCTAGCTTAAAAAACATCATTAGTGTATTGAGGTCCAATACCAGGACAACAAGGACCAGATCCACACTTTAGGATACTGGTAGACTATGTTAACTGCAGGCACTAATCCCTTCAAGCAGCAGCTACTGAGCACACAGGGAAGGATAGCTGGATACTCTTTCTCAGCAGACTTGCAGCTTGCTTTTAGCAGTGAAGAGAGAGGCATCTGTGACCAGAATTCTACATCAGTTTCCACTAATCCTCCTGCAAAAATATCCTGTCCCTTTTTGTTGGCCTTTTCATCTTTTTTCTGATGGATGAGGAAGTGGCCTAGAGCCATTCCTGAGCCATGGCTGAGCTTTCATCAGTTAATTAGGTCCCACTGGTCTAATGGTGGTTTGATCACTAGGGAGACAGAGTGGGCTCTCACAACCTTAGATTTCCATCTGAAAAAATGATCCTAGCACCTATTGTAGTGTACTTTGAGGTATGCAATTTTAAGGAAATGTAGAAAAAATTTCCATAAAAAAAGTTCACAAAACTCTTGTTTGAAATCTTAAAAAGTAATGTGTATCCTTGTAGTGCCAGTAGTGACAGAGCTGTGCAAAACATACCACTGAAATGATTAACTTCTGTGGCAGTTGTACCACCAGGTTTGTTCTCAAGACTCCTCTGGCTTGTGAGTTTATACTTTGAGTCCAGATCAACAATTTGGTCTGGTCAAACTGGAAGCAATTTTTCACATGTCTTTATTTACATTATATTGACTTCAGATTGGGTTTTTTCGAGTAGCTTTATGTAACATACAAAGATTTCTAGAACCTGAAACCTAGACCTGAACCTAAATCTAACTCCTGAGTGACCCATGACCTGAACTGACCACTCACTGTCAGTGAGGAAGGGCAGCTACTTATTGATAAAGATGGTACAAAGCCTTAAAATGAAAAGCTGACAATGCCTTAGAAATCAGATCTCTCATGAGGCATCTCCCTGCATTAAGACTTAGACACACCCACAGGAGTGGGTTAAAAGTAGTTTCCTATAGTAAGTAGCATTTCAGGCTGTTAATTTCACAGTTGTCAAATCTAATGATATGTCATGATTTAAAATGTATCATCTCTCATTTGGGTTGCACACTGTTATTTTGAAAGTCTGTATCTAGGCAAATAGCTAAACATTATAGTGATCTAAATAGCTTAGAAACAATCTTTAGCTCTTATATATTGGAGATTTTACAGATTTGTTCTTTTGAACCCTTAGGTTTGTTGCTCCAGCTCCTTCTCCTCACCACATCAGCCCCCAGAGAATGTCCATGCCACATTCCATGATGCAGGGACAGCCTCCAGAACCTCCCCAGCTTCAGGAGCCTGCAGGAATGCCTCTAAAGACATATCAGCCAGCAGAAAGCCCTTCTCTTCAGCGAAATACCCTCCACATCCAGGGTAAGAAGGAAGAACCTTCATCACTGACATTAGTTGTTTGTTACTGTTGCTTGGCTTCAAATAAAGTACTTCAGGGGCTGTTACTGATATTTTAAAGGCAACTTTCATTTTGAAAAGACCCTGGGAAGTAACCTTCAGGACCCTACCTTCAGAATTCCTTAAAATTGTCACTTTAGCTAATTGTTATCTTCCTAGTATGGGGTTACAGGTTTCTCTTCAGACTGATTTTCAGAGCTGTTCTTGAAACAGAGTGGCAAATAATTCTGTGATGTCTTCTGCTTTTCATTTTTTTAACGTTATACTTCTAATCCCTGCTGACTTTGCATGTGCTAACCAGGTTTTCAAGAGGTAGAATATTTTTATCCCTTGCACTTATAGAGAGATGGAGAACTCTTCTTTTGTAAGTATGCAAGACTCTTACAGCTGTGTTCCCTCTTGTGGTTTGTAATCAGCTTCTACAAGACTGCTGAGTTGCATAAAAACTTCTGTAGCCAGGAAGAGAATGAGCAGCTCATGGGTTCTTTTGCAACTTTCTTCCTAGCTGGTATGGAGACTGAATGCTAATTACCTTAACATTTCAGGAGTATGTTGACAACAGTAATGCTGTTTCCTCGCAACTGTTTAAATATGTGGTTTGCCATATTTACAGACACAAGATACATAGCACACTGGACTTTTAAAGGCCTTGGAATTCTGTTTATTGATCAGGCTTCCTGAGAATTATCACAGTAGATATCATTGGAAGCATCTTGGGAAAAGGAAGGCTTCCTTTTTTTTTAATATTCTTTTATTTTCTGCTGCTGATGGAAGTTGTCTCTCTAGGCAAAGAGATGAAACAGGACACTGAGGCATCTCTCTTGAGTTCATAAGTATGAAGGAGTGAAAGGAAAGGGCCAGATCTGTTATATTCTTCTTATCATTCTAGACCACATAGGAGCAGGGCCTGAGACAGGTGATTTTCTTTCGGAAATTAGTAGTCGTTTACACCCTAGGTTAGTAGTAGAAGAACATGAAATTTGCCAGTTACTGTTGGCTTTCTCTGTTCCGATTGGAGTTTCACTAATATGTAGGGCCAACTGAGTGCAGGATGAAATTTACTAATATACTGTTCCTTTGAATGTGACATATGCGAAGACATGCTAGAGCAGGTCCCATAAATTCCTAGCATAGGGCATGAGCTCTAATTTTTTTTTTTTAATTAAAGACTTAATACAGTGCAATACAATAGCCACATGTGGGTATTACATGTTTTTTTAAAGGTCAGGTAACCCATTTTTGCTGTAAGAGATATTTTGTCTCTAAATGCTCCCTCCAGCTTAAACCCAGGTGTCTCATCCCATATGCTACACTGAAAGCTTTGTCCTGTGAGCCTGAAAGACTTACATAAACTCAAAAGCAAATGTTTCAAGAGTTCATGGTCATGTTATCCCAGCAGCAATACAAAGATTGACATCTTCCTTGGTCATATCATTATAATGCAGGAAAACACCATGGAGTTATCTCCAGTCCACACTGTTTGGTATTCAAGAAGTCGCTGTGGGAACTTCTGTTAAGTTCTGTCTCCTGCAGTTCATAACCTGCCTTTTCAAGATTTAAAGTGCTGTATCTATATGTATAGGTCAGCTCAGTCCACTACCAAAAAATGGTGACATTTTTGTCTAAATATGTAGTCTTAACCTAGTCAACTCCATTTAAATGGGCTGTACCAAGGAAGAAAGAGTTTCATTGCCTGAAAGTTTTTGGAAGCAAACAAGTTCTAAACAGACCTAAAAATCATCATGGTGATCCCAGAGCACTATCCTGTAGAAACAAATTATGTAGGAGGTCCCAGGCCAACAGGCCTCTTCTATCTAATAGCTACTTTTTCTTGAAAGAACACTGTCTACAGTTCAAGCTTCATTATTTTTTCTGAATGATTTTCAGTGTACACAGTAATGTCAGAGAGGACTTTCTATTGCCTCAGATAATATTACATAATGAAAAAAAATATTCTGTTTTCTTTCTTCTGTGAAATTCACGATATCCTTTGCTGCATGGGATGTTTGGAAGTGATGATGTTGGTTGGATGTCTCCTTGAACTGCAGAAGTGAGGGTCTCCTTTTCCTTCCATTAGGCTGTAGTATCTTTTATGGGATTATTGTAGGCAATAAATCTGAAACTATCCTGAACTGAAGACTGGAATGATAACTTCTCAGCTTGATACTGTTGTATACCATTGTCCTATGTGTTTGTAGACAGAAGACAGTACAGGTTCTGGAAATCTGCAATAATTGGCTCAGGACCTCTACTGTATTGGTGAGTCTTTTCAGCCAAGAAAAACTATTCTCAGGAGAGGTCCCTGAAGACACAGGCATTTGCAGCGCACAGGCAGCTGCAAGAATAAGGTATTACTTGCATCTAGAAAGCCTGCAAGGTAGGAGAGAAGAGCAGTAGAAACTCCCTCTTCACAGTGAGCAGATTTCTTGTGCTTTTAGCAGAGAGGGAGGTAAAACTCCTTTGGGCATGGACATAGCTGACTTGCTTTTGGATGCTTCTGATACTGTGAACATTTTTGCATTAGAAACTTGACTGTCCTTTAAAATTGTGTCTGTAGCTCATGACATATGTGTGAGTGAAGCTGATGACCAGGGTTGGCGGAATAATGGAAAACATTTTTAAAAACCATGCAAAGTATTCTTTTTTTTAAAAAAAAGGGTGCCATTTTTAAAAAAATTATTAGCTCATATGAGTTAGTTAAACTAGTGTATCTATACAGACATTTCTACTGGTAACAGTTATCTTTGAATTAAAAATAATAATGTTTGAATGAAGAGAAACATTTCTAGCCTTTCACATTTGCAAATCAGTCTCTTAGTACAGTATGTGAGTCATATCTCTCTCTTATTCTTTCTTTTCCTTTTCTTCTTCACAGCCAGATAGTACCAAATAATTACTTGATGTTGTGTCATTTTCCTAGTGGAGATGTAGAAATATAATGCAGAGGAACACTTTTTTGAACTATTTCAGGTCAAACAGTCATGGCATTTTTACATACCATAGCAGTGAATGCTGCTCACTTATGATTTGTATTTCTCAATGGCAATTTTTAGTTATTTTCTTGAGAAAATACTCTCTTTGATGTGCCAGGCAGAGGGATGACTGAGGAGGAAAGAGATGTCCACCAGAAACTTCCGATCTTGTGGAAATAATAACTGTGACAGTCATTCATTACATATCTGCAATGAAATCTTTGTCCACATCCATTCAATGGGAGAAGGACTTGACAAAAAACTTACATGGACCAGAGTTTCCGATGTTAATTTGAGATGAGCTCTCTACCTGGGATTTTCAGACACCCAGTGTCTGTCAGGACAAGGCTCTTGATGTGATAAAGCAAAAGAGCATTTTGCTTTTAGAAGCAATTCTTGCAGCATACGGTTATTTTATCATATTCAAAAATATTTGCCTTTCCTAATGCAATAATGCCATCATGTCAGAAAAAGAGCTGTTTGCTCTGCATCTTGACAGTGTGGATCTTGGCTGTAGTATGTTGATTCAAAGAAACACAATTGATGTAACCTTGTGCATGTGTGTTTTATAAGAGATCAACTTACACAATCTGAACTTGCAGCCCTGAGAAGAAATGTTCAGTTGCGGGAACTTTATTAGCCAAACTTTTTGCCTTTTTTAATTTTTCCAGTGCTGCATGGAAACACAGAAAACTGATACTATTATGGGCTAGCTATAGTCACGGTCTAGGACCTGAATTGCATATAGTTTCATGTTATCCTACACTGAGCTGCACTGTGAGTTACCTTGGGCATGGCACTGTGTGAATAAAGGGAAGAGATCCTGACACCAAGTTAAGAGATTTTCCTGTGTCATTTTGGGCTCCAGTTCTAATACCTCTTCACTGTGACTTGATGCACTGTAGATGCCCAAAAAGAATTCGCAATAGTGTAAATAGGTGAGGAGAGGAGAACTATGTAAGTTTTTTTTCTTGTTTATAGCTCTC
>VWZD01005447.1:7758-25615 GCA_013396695.1 Sakesphorus luctuosus | reverse complement strand
AAGTGACACTACATGTAAAACATTCAAGTAGGAAGTAATGTTCAATCCCCTACTCAAAATAGGGTCAACACTGAAAAAACAGAAATATCAACCCTATGCCTGGACTTTCACAGCCCTTGCTTAAAGAACAGTCTTCAAGAAAAGAAAAAGAAAACAAAGAAAAAATGTCACACAAATTGCTACATTGAAAAAAGTGCTAAACCTCTGGAACACAGAACAAAACAAAGCCAAAACCAAGAGAAAGTAATGTTGGTTTAGACTGTATTAGGTATGTGTGGCAAGGTGTGTGGCTTCTGTGAGAAGTTGCTAGAACCTTCCCCTATGTCCATAGCCTCTCTAACTAAATAGCTAAAGAAACCTCATAAAAACTGAAAAAAACCCCAAACCAAACCAAACCAAAAAAACAGAGGAAAAAGAGGCAACCCCTCCCAACAAAATAAGCAAGTGCTATGGGAGGAAAGAAAATCTTCTGAAAATATCACTCATCTAAATTGATAGTAAAATAAAAATAAATTACTAAAGATTTCATAAAAAGTCACTTAGAACAAGCCAAATAGGAATTTTGCAACTCAAAAATGAACAAAAGCAAAACCACAGGAAAAAGAGGAAAATCCACAAAAGGAAAATAAAAAAAATAAGAAAGTCTCCCAAAACAATCACCAATGCATATTTCACATAAACAAAGGAACAAATCCAAGAAGGTACCAAAAATTTTCCCCTGCCCAAGTCAGAAAAGTAAAAATGGTAAACACAGCTATTAAAAATATCTGTATGTCTCAAAAATATCTGCTGTTTGCTTGCTGCATTACACACAGCAGGGAACTGATTAAATGTGCTGGCAGAGAATGAAATAGCAGTACTGAAACATATTTCTTATGTAAGTGTACTTATAGGTTTCTTTAACCCTAAAAGAATTCATAAGAGAGACCATAAACCTCTTAAGAAATATCTCACCTTGTTCCACAGTGAGGGGATAAACCCCCACAGATGTTTTAACCTGTGTCTGCTAGGAATTTGCTATGCTTCTACAGCAATTCTAACCTCATTAAAACCTTTTTCTTTAAATAGACCTTCTTACGAATTTATCTCACCTAATTTCGTCGGGGTAACACCCTTGCCTAAACTTTTGTTTCCCATGACATTTTAGGCACTGTAAAGCATTCCTAGCATGTTCTCTTATAGGTTCTGTGTAATATCTGCCCATCCAAAATACAGACACCTCAGGGCAGGAGCTACAGTTTGGAAGGTCAGCTGGAGGCAATGCAGGTTAAATTAACTTTACAAAAATGGACTTAGATTCTTATATTTTGGTAAATGAATTATGCCCAGAAGATTATAGTCCACATCTACCTCTGAGAAAGCTAACTCAATATTTCACTAGAAGAAATGGAGGGAAAATGGGCGTTTTGAGGCATGACTCATGGGTATTGTTTTGGATATCTGCTTTGTGAGTTTCCACAGAAGTACCTATTTCTTCACTGACTGTAAAGCAGTGATGAACTAAAATGTAGAGATTAGCTATAGACAATTAAAGTTAGGTAAGATTGCTTTTCCAAGTGAACTTCATGAGCTCTATTTGGAAGAACTTACACATATTCTGTACCACATTTGTTACACTGAAAAAAAACAGACTAGCCTCACTTTGTTAAGTACAAAGACAACTCCTACATGGAAACTCTGTAGGTTTTTTTCATAACAATAGGCAACACTTTTTCCAGCAGACAAGAAGAGACAATAAAAAATTCTGATACATTTTCCCACTATCTTCTGGAGAGCTCTGAAAATTATAGAAATCTCTGTGATTTCTGTGCTGTTCTGACTAGCTTATCAAAATGAAGATTTTGTCATAGTGTATAGGGGGGATGATGAACAGCTAATTGAACCAACAGATCATCCTCAAGCTAAAAAATATACAAAGCAGCACTTGAAGTGAATGGGATGGCTGCAACACTTGGATCTGCCTGCATTTTATCAGAGAAAAATAATGATGTCAAAGCCTGTGGCAAATCTTCTTTAAGAAACATCACTTATTCACGGGTCACACAGACAGTAAACAATTTTTAGTGCATCTGTGAATAAAAAAGAGTACCCTGTAAGCAACACATTCTAATTTGTTGTAAACTTGGGAGAGGCAATGAAAAGCCTGTCCTATATTCCTATCCTGTTTATTTGAAATCCACAGTTCAAAGCAATTGAAAACTACAGGACCAGAGAGGCAAGACAACATTTCTTCTTTCCTTGCTTATATCTGCAAAGTTGCTGACATTTGTGCTGGGTAGCTGCTCAAGTCTCAAACAACAGTGGATTTAAAAAGACCATAGATTCATCTGTTTCAGAAAACTTTAATAATATTTCACTAGTCGTTTCCACTGGAGTGTGTGTAAGGCAGTAAGTTCTTAAAAATTCACCATCAGGATATTTCTGGCAGAATTTTCTTCAATACAGTAGATTTCAGCACCTAAATTCACAGTATCTCCCAGATAGTTCATCTACTATATTGCTGGTTTTGCATGAGCAACACCTAAAAATACCAAACAAACAAACAAAAAAACACAAAAAAAACCACCTCCAAACCCCCCAACAATCCAGTTAGATATGGATTCTCATTAAAGAAACCCAAAGGATTGTCCTGACTGAAGGATATATACATGTCTTCACTGAATCAACATAATACCACTTCCTTTCTTGTGTAAGACAAAAACCCACGTGCACAATGATCAGCTACTGATCTAATTTGGTCTCATCCAAAGGATGTATCCTAGTGAAAAGGCAATTGAAGTTGTGTCAGAGAGAATAGGAGGAGAGATGTTAGGGAGTACAAGATATACTGATGTCAAAAAGCAAGAGATGTATTTTAGGGCAACTAAATGTTTTTTTCATAAAAAACAGCAATGGCTACTTTAAAATAGAAAGAAAATGTTATTATTTACAATGCCAATCAAAAAAATACTACTCAACAGGAGGGAAAAGACAGCTAAAGACATTAGCTTAAAAATATGTCTACAGAAAGTTGGATCTAAGGAAAGAATCACTATCTTTAGAACTGTAAACCTCAAAAGCCTTCCTTAGAAGTCACATTAAAAACCTCCCAAGTTTCAACAAGTACTTTGTTCCTACGGAATTTGTTTGCCAGAATTATTCAGTTTATCTTCCTTGATGAAGTTGATCTAACTAGTTTCAGCCAAACTAGCAGATTAATTTCTGACAAAACCAACAGCAGCTGTGAGCACTGATACACTTATTCAATACTGTACTCTGTTTATTCAGATCTCAGCTCAGTGTTCTTGTCTGGAAAAAGATAATTAAATTCACACCTCTTGTCCCAAGTGAATGACATCCACTGGAGGAAGAAAGAATGGTAAGGTGTAAACCAGCATACAATCTGAAAAAGGCCATATATTAATCTTTGAGAGGCCTCATGCCAGATAAAGTATGTCCATTTTGCAACTCTGTATCACATAGCTGCAGAGTCAAACTCTCTTAAATCTCTGTATAGGTGTAAGCAATCCCTCAGCGTATGCATTTTAAGAGCAAGGTTAGGACAGCATGCCTAAACAGAAATGCAGCTGGGACATTTCTGGTTGTGCAAAACACTGACCTTCTCGGACTGTAAAAGGAAACATTCATAGCTTTCTCATGGGGCTATATTGCTTTACACCATATCATAAACCAGCAAGCAGTTCTCTGTAATAAATGGTGGTAGCACAAACTAGGGGTTAAAGGAATCTTAATTTCAGTTACTTCTTGTCTTAAGATAGTTCTGTATTTTAATATTTTGTAATTGAAATTATATTGTACTAAATGATATATTTCTGTAGGAAAATCAACCCACAAATATAAATGAAAATCCTAGTTTTCTTCATAGATGAATGCTTTAAACACGAGTTGAAGTGTCACATTCATACTTATTTGTTTTCGGTTTTTTTAAAGAACCTAAGATTTTAAAGCTACATGACCCTTTAGTAGCAGAGTTGAAGGTACCTTGTTCCACAAGAGTGATAGCATACCTACAGTTTCCTTCTTCCAGGGGTTTAGCAACATCCAGATACCTATAAGATATAGGTATCTATATATGAGATTAAGAAAAGGGAGTTTATATTGATAAGTAATATATACATGTATGCATAATTTATATAGCAAGTTCATAAGCCGGGAAACTTTGTGAACCAAGAATATGTCACCTGAGCAAAAGAAAGATGTCTTGAAATGAAATTCTACATTCTGAGCTCCCCAGATCTGGGAAGAGAGAAAAAAAAATATACTGAATACTCATGTTTTTAAAAGTGGGGTTTAAACATTGTGTAGGGGCAAACAGGAAGTAAGTTAACATCATGGAGAACACCCAGAACAGGAAGGAGGTATTCCTTGTCACTAACAATGTTCCAAAGATATAACATACCTCCCTGAGAGCCACAAGGGTATTTTCTACTGGCCATCCTATAGTTTCAGCTGATAATTTGACTGTGGTACATTACACAGTGACTTATCTTCAGAGCCCTGTGTTGGAAGTTCAGGAGTGTACATAGGACAGATACCTAAAATATGAGGACTGGAATCAGTATGAAAATGGATAAGGCCTAAATCTATTGCTGCATTTTACATATGGTTCCTTCTTTTAAAGAAAAATAAAAGAATGCTGCTGTACTGGTTTCTGACAACTGTTCATTGCTTCAAAAATCATAGTTCATAAAGTAAATTAAAAGAACAGACGACTGTCAATATAATGGCCAATCTTCACGAACGAAGAATTGGGAAGGGCTCACCCCACGTGGGTGTGCCCTCCGAGCCTGCGCAGTGGATTTTTTAGGTGAAGCACAGCGTGCTCAGAACTGGCCCCACCGTTTAAGTCCTAAGGTTCATTTGCCACGGCCGAGCAAGCTTGGACAGTGACACTGAGGTCCTTAGGACTATCTACAGCACCCAGTACTAACCGAGGCTGACCCTGCTTCGCATCCGAGATCTGACGGGATCGGATGGGCAGGCAGGCATTTAACTGCCGGGGGCGGTCCGTACACTGAGACTCGAACTCGCGACCTAGGAGCCGGAGTCAGGAGTACTCTCCACTACGCCACGGGACCACCCCACTGTCAATATAAATGCACAATAAAATGTATTTCTATTTTTATTTCAATGAAAGAATAAGCAAATCTGATATACATAATCAGTGATAATCTTGTATATTTATAACAAATCTACCTAAAAATAGATATAATTTCTAACTTCACGACAACATCTTTCCCCTCTGTATTTAAATAAAAAAGTGCTATTTAAACAAAGGATGTCTATTTAGCTGACCAGCCTCCAGGCTGGTGTGACCAGCTACAGGAACTTTGTATAGGCAGAGGACTCCAGCAGGTCCAAGTGTCTACATGCTGTCTCTCTACCTGGCCTTTACAGAGAGCAGTGGCAGATATTTTTGGATATGTCTTCCCAAAGAATTTTTGCTCTCACTATTTATTGCTCTCTAAGTTAAAAGTAACTTAACAGAGTTAACAATTTGACTAGATTACAATAGATATCTCTATATCTCTGTTGTATATGAATTATATGTGGTTTTGCATATATGTGAGACATTGAGTGAGCATGCAGAATTGAATGGGTACATAATCTTTATATAAATAAGAATTAATGCAGATTCTGGTGCCACAGCATTCAATCACTAGAATCAATTCACATACAAAAACAGAAATGAGAGACCATTTTCTTTCAATGTCTGTCACAAAGGGATTTAAAGGTGAGGCAGCCGCAAGGACAGAAACATGCCAACCAATAAGATGAAATCTAAGATTTGCTTGCTAAGCAAGATGGGCATAGTGGGTAAACAGTAATTTATGTTCTGCCATAAATATACACACAAGCATACACACATGTCCTGTAGAAAACATGTTGCCACCAATCACAGCATCCAAGCAAGTTGTGACCAGGTGCAGGAACTCTGTTCAGGCAGAGGATTCCAGCATAGCCAAGTGTCTTCATCCTGTATGTCCACTTGACCTTTATAGAGAGCAGTGGCAGACTTTTGTGGATATGTTCCCCCAGGGGACTGGCACTTTCACTATTTATTGCTTTCTAATTTAAATCATTGCCATAAGCCACCAATGGCTCTTTTCTTTTTCATGTCACTCTAAGCTAATATTATTCAATTTGTATTAGCTTGTTTGTTATATAGGTTATTATCAGCTTTGGTCTCCTATGCTCAAGATTCTATATGGATTAAAGATGTTAAGTTAATTTGTGCTTCTTTGTTTCTTTCTTGTGCATCCCTATAAAATGTAATCTAATGCTTTTGGGTAAGTCTAACCTATAATCGTTGTCTGTGTTGTCTCCACTTTAAAAAAATCCAACATGTCTGTCGAGGAAAGTGAGGAATCCTTCTGGACTAGGAAGAGGGCCTCCTCTCCTTGAGCCACCTCAACCTTTGAAATTAAGAAACTTTAAGCAGAAAATGTAGAAAACAGGATAAAATTCTTTACTACAAATACACAGAATCAAAAAACAAACCAAACAAGCAAAAGCACCGCAACCGAATTTTTAAACGCTCAAGTCCATGGGCTGCTTCCGTTGGCTAGGTGACTGCTGGCAAATAGAATTCACCACACAGCATGAAGAGCCTGCTCCCTGGCTCTCGAGCTGCAGGCACAGTCCTCAACAAATGGCTCTGTGTTCCTTGACCCATGGGGGAACAGGCGGCCACAGCCACAGGCAGGCAGAAAAAAGCAAGGTGCTAATAAGGAGGTGAATGGACGCTCCCTCACCAAAATACTGACTCTGGCAATTCACAGAAGAGATAACATAGGACATGCGGGGCCAGGGGCAAGCCAGAACCCTCCTAGAGCCACTATGAGCCCCAGCAAAGCAACAGATGAACAACAAAGCAGATGGGACGGAGGCAAGCGGCAAACAGCCAAAAAAATTAATGCTGGGCCCTCTCCCACACCACTCCCTGAGCCAGGGAAAAAATTAAGTGATTAGCAAAAAACAAAACCTTCCCCCGATCCTCTCCCCACCCATCACATTGGAATGAAATGTTATTAGCTCTCCGTTTCTTGTGTTTGTTTGCTGTATCTTGTTCTGCCTCCCAACACCCAAACTCTGTTGGCAAGAGACAAATTAAAAAAAAATAAAAAAAAATCCATGAAAGATTTTGAAACTATAACGTGTGTGTTTGTTTTTTTCCCAACACATATCCAAATCACCTTGTAGGTTAGACCTAGGCAGATGTAGCCAAGGTCTTATTTCTTTCCACAGTGCTTCTGAGTAATCTTCCTTTCATGAAGTCTCAAAGTAGGGCAAAAATAGTATAAATGTAACCCTTTTACACTGCTTTTGCCACTATCCCCTTAGTTCCAACTAAATAGAAAACACTCAGAAAACATATTTCCTAGCTGTATAAAAGCTTAATTCCAGGTTTAGCAGTGGTGAATAAATAATTTTGTGCATTTGCTTTGTTTTGATATAAACCAACTTGTGTTTGGTTATAAATAGCTCTTACAGGGCCACCAAAATTCAGTTTTTTTACTGTGTCAGTTTTGAAAAGTTACCTAGGGACCAAAGAAGGTTCTCAGACATAGTTGCCACCAAAAATGTCTGGCTTCTACAACGCGTCATCAAACTTCAGTAAACATTCCCCATTTATCATAAAAAAAGATACAACTGATTACACTATATTGTTAAAGAATGCAGGCTCAATACATCCAAATCATATAAAAAATAAAATCTGTAAAATCCAGGCAGGATAGTCAAATCTCACTGAAAGTCCAGCTAAAACATACAGGTTTGTGGAAAACTCTGAGGAATGTGGGTTTTTTCCTTGAACTTTACACCTGGATCAATTTGGAATAACTGAAAAAGAATACAGGAAATGCTTTCATATATTGTACAGAAGTAAACTGAAACAACAAACCAGGATATAATTATTACTTCAAGGCCAGGAAAAAAACAAACAACAAGGTAGTGAAATATTTTGTTAATCTCAGTAAAATGCTCAAATTTACAAAGCACTGTATAGATGCTCATTCTTACATCAATGAAGGCCTAATTTGTACATTGTTTTCATTACTTTGCTTTTGCTTTTTCATATATCCTGTAATAAGCTATAATAGTAGTTCTAAAAATCTTTTTAAGCTTTGAAGAAGGAGCAGAGGATTTAACTTCTACTGGAAGATTGAGTTTTATGGACGAAATGACATATTGCTTTAGTTTGCCAGAGCAAAATTATGATTTGTCATGCACACCATGTATCTATCCAACACACGTTAAGACAGAGCAAAGTTTGGATTTCCATTCCTTAACAAACCAAAAAAGGCTCAAATTACTTTACTTGTAGCCTACAATAGGATAAGCACATGCTGAATCACACATTTCAAATCAGTTCTGTCTGATAACAGCAAAAAAGAAACACAGCTACAAAATTCTGGTAATTAAGTCATTCTTGAATGATGATTTAAATTTATATATCAGTTGTATATCATGTTCTCTTGGTCAACAACTTACTATTTACCCATTCATGATCTATTTATTTTTATTATGGAGGTGTTCAAAAGCAGGTGACCTGTCTAAAAGAAAATTATTTCTTTTGAAAGAGTCTCATGATTGTGAAGAAAACTTGACAAAACCTAGAAGAGGTCCACTGACTAAAGAGATGCATAGTAATTCATAGCAGGGAAAAGTCTTGCCTTTTTTTTTTTTGTTTTTTTAAACCTGAATTCTCTAAGAATATACAGTACTTGGCAAAGGGAGGTCAAGTGAATACAGTGAGGTTTCTTTTAAAAGTATCTCTTTTTTCTAAAGAAAAGAATTAAATAGGAGATGTGGCTGATATATGTTTGAATATATTTGGTAAATGAGCTACTGTTTACAAACGTGTCCTAAAACATTTTCATGGATATATTATGAAAAAACTAACAAGTAAAGGATTCATAAACAATAATGAGAAAGTTTGTCCAAGAAAGAGTTCCCAATCTGCCACATGTTTGAAAGTACTGGAAGGATAATAATTCTGCGGTGTAATTCTGGCAGTGGTACAGATGTTCAGCTAAGCTCAGACTATAGGTTCAGTTATGTTATTATTGCTGTTATTATCTGTATCCCACAGTTTTATAATCAGTTCATACTGAGAAAAACCAATGGTATCTGTCAACATACATACTTTTCCTATAAAACCAACCAACAGTTTCTTAAGCCTCCTTTTGATAGTCAATCTCTATCCTAAATTTGCTACTAAAATGTTTACTTGCAGCCAAAGTTTTAAATTACTCATGACACCTAATCTGAGGGCAATTCATACATATGTTGAGATATCTTGCTTTTGCTCCTTCAGCTAACATAATCTAACTATTATCAAGCCAAAGCCTGTGAGATATAAATCATTCACCTTAGCCTCTCATCTTATCTGATCAACTTTATTCAGTATTTTAGGGGTTTGTCAGCAGTTGGCAATTTATTTACTTTTCATTGAGATATTTCTTTTTTCTTTCCTGCCCTCTTTCCACCTTTTTTGTCATCTCACTGTTACTCATTGTTTTCCACCTCCTGTGTCTCATTAGATTTATGTCCTGCCCTCTTTCCACCGAGACATTAAATTTGAAGCAAGGAACTATGTGCTTTCAAAGTTATTTTAAATGTGTTTTTACAGAGAGAAGCTGCAAAGATGAACCGTCTTTCTCCCCAGTAGAAACAAAATTTCTCAGCCATGCTCAATGACAATGATAAAAAATTACAAGAAGCCGAAAGCCATTTGCAGGAAAACTTCTGGCAGGAAGACTCTCCTCTTATGATTCATATCTTCAAGGAAACCAAATAAATCCAGCAATGCCCAGGAGACACTAGGATATTAGCAATGCTATAGCTGCATGTAATACAGGCAATTTAACATCAGTTTATAGTTATTAAAGACTTTAAAAAGCGTAGGTACTTAGATTTTATAGTAAAGAATATGCTGAAGTTAATTTTATACTTAAAAGAATGTGAATGGAAAAGTATTTCTTTTTTCTTTTATGTGCATTAAAACCACACTCCTAAGATAATAATAAGGTTCAAATCACATTCAATGCAATTTGTGTTGCACAGATATTGTACATAACACAAACCCCCATAAATTAATCTCTTAATAAATTACAGTTTCTCTTCACCAAAAGCACATGAAACTTTCAGGTACCATAAGACAGAATTTTCCTGGTTACCAGGTATACTACCAAGTATCCTGTTGGCTCTTCTTCACACTATTTTTCAGGTAACCTAAGGATTGATAAGGGGAAGGACACTTATAAGAGTAGGGAAAAAAGGTCTATTTGAGTACAATGTAAAGAGATGCCCTGCAGATTCTTCTAGAGGACTAATGTGGCTCCTGATCTCATGTTCTGATTCTCAGGTGAGGAGTGCTTCCCCAGTAAGGAACAGCAATCTTTTCTCATCTGTGCACACACTTTGTAGCACCTCTCCAACTGTTACATTTACTGTCTGTCTGCATCTTTTGCAGATAAGAGAAATCCCTTTGGTTTTGCATCCAGATGTCAAGATGATGAATTGTCCTTCAACATTACCTCACATAGCTGTAGGCTATTAATCCAGAACAAAGAATTACATAAGTAGTAAGGACTAAAAATTCCAAAAACTTGTCTAAGACAGTAAAAACAACATCTCATCACACTTTTTGTTAATATGTCTTAACAGTAGTGTAAATTGTCTACTATGAAACCAGTGTAAGTATTCAAAGGTCAAATTAATTAAATACTGTAAAGGAAGTTGTAATGAAATTATTATTATTATAATTGATATTATTTCAATTGTTTTCATTATTACTCATGATGCCTTGAGAGACCCCAAAAACTGGACTCTGAGCCAAGTTAGTGTAGGATAAGATAAAAAGGTAGATTCTTTAATGGTTAGGCTTAGGGCTTTCAGGAATACATGATGACACGCCTCCTGAGCTCTGATTTCCATGGTTTTTATAATATTGTCCACCCAATCCCCATTTCACACATCTCTCGGTCCAGCCCCTGGTCACACCTCATCAGGATTTAAGTCTGGGGGTCAGTGGGACCCTCTGTTCTTCATCTTCTTCTTCCTCAGTACACATAGGGCCCTTGGAACTCTTCCAGTGTTCTTGCTTGGAGGTCACTCTGCCCATGTTTATATCTCGCATTGCAGGCCTTCTGATATTCTTCAGCCTTCTACCTTGGAAACAAGACTAAACACTAAAAGAATTTAGGCTATTGATATGTGGTAGAACATATCATGTAAAAACATTGAACTTAATACAAATCCATTAAAGTCTGCATTTTTACAACAACTAAAATTACTTCTAAAATCTATAAAAATGAAAAAAGCAAAAATCCCTAAAGCATCGCTCATAATGAACATGTATCATAAATTGTTTAATAGAAAACTTTATTTTTTCCTAGACAATCAATTGTAAAACAAGTTCTTTGAAAAATTCACACAGCATACTATATTTCCTCTCTGCTTTTATGTAGTAGCAAAGGATAATTCAGCTTGGAAGTGATCTCAGAAAGCCTTAGTTCACCTAAAGCAGGACCAGCTCTAGGGGCAGGTCTTTGTCCATCTGAGTCTTAAAACCCTCCAAGGTTGAAGGATTTCAGGGAGAAGAGATGGAAAATTATGATGGATGAAGAAGATGCAAAATGCACAACCTTTTGAGAGCTAGGTTATTCCAGTGCTCCATTATCTTTATGGTGCTATTTTTTCACTCATATCTCAGCAAATAATCTCTGTTTTAATGCATGACTTGTCTCTCATTCTTTCACCATAAATCTCAGTCAAAAGACAAATTCAGCTTAATTATAACGTCAAAGATAATGCGATGCTGCTATTTCATGCTCCCAAAAGTCATCTCTTCTCCAAGTGAACAATCCCAGCTCCCTCAGCCTCTTCATGAGTCATGTGCTGGAACTGCTTGATGGTTCTCAGCTGACCTAATTAAATTTTATCAATATCCACGTTGCATTGGTGGTCTTTGAAGTGGACACTGTATCTCAGATGCAGTCTAACGTGTGATATGTAAAGGGAAGTAATAATGCAATAGGGGAATTATACTGTCTTTCTGTTGATAACACTTAAGGTGCTGTTGTCTTTCCTTACTGTCAGGTCATCCTACTGACACTCGACCTCCCCAGTTCTTCCTCCAGATATGTTTTAAAGATAACAGAAACCACAGAATAGACTTCTGAGGAGCTCCACTTGTAAATAGAGACTTTCAAATGTTGATAAGGTCAAGGTAAATGATATCCAAGGCTCGCTCTTTATCCATGGATCCAGTCATTTCATCATGGAAGGCAGTGAGATTGGTTAGGTGTGATTTAGCCTTGGGACTTCCATGCTGTCTCTTCTCAGTCACTTTTTCCTTCATGTGCTCAGAAATGTGCTCCAAGAGTATTTTCTCCATAATTTTCTGAGAGACTGAAGCGAGAATGACCAGCCTGTATTTTCTCAGGTTGACCTTCTTGTCCTTTTCTGAAGATGAGTAGAACATTTGTCTGCCTGCAGTCACCAGTAACACACCCTGAAAGTTGTAACCTTTCAAATACAGCAAAACCCCCAACTTTTCAATGATAGCAACCACTTCACTCTGAAACTTCAGGTTTATCCTATTTGGTATACAGACAGGTGTATACTATTCTGAAGGAAATTCATTCAGCTGCTTGATTGCAATTGTTTGTCTTTATGTAACTTCTCCCATTTCTTTATTTTTCCATTGGGAATTTACCATCTTCTCTAATGGAATTAAATAAAGAAGGAAATCCTAGTCTGAAGTTCCAGGAATGCAGAACTTCTTATTCAAGCTAAGTAAAACAGTGTTATAAAAGGAAATGATGGTAAATGTTTACTAGTTCCAAGTCAATAGTATTCATTACATTAAGGAACAAGCAAAGATCCTATTTTCCCATACATTTCAAAATGCAGGTACAGTCCTGCCCTGAAGAGGGAAAAAATGTATTTTACAAGCTAACTCTCTGCAGGTCATAAGAAAAGAATATAAAATATATATGTGCCATTATATGAATAGCAAATAGATGTTATAAACCTGTACTAGGTATTCTAAGGATCTTAGATGAAAGATAAGAGTGTAGATAAAACCACGCTTTCCTTGTTCTCAGGGGCTCTGTATAAAGAGGTTGGTCTAAATGTGTATCAAATACTTGGTGCAGGCATACAGGTGCTGGATCCATTTACATTAAGCTTTAAACACAAAATGCTATAATGACAGAAGAGCTGGTGGTGCATGAGCCATCTTGGATTATTAAAAAACAGAGCTGTCTTTTCAGTGTTTTCAGGTTCAGTGGCTCACAAACACAACCATTCCAAAAACTCGCAAGTTTGGCTCTGTGAACAGCTCATGACTTTTCTGTCTGTGATGCTTCTTTTTTTGCTCTGAATAAACATGACCTGTATTTTAATGGTTAGAATAAGTCCCTAACTGATGGGAACTTTTGTTTTTGAGTCTAAAAAGTTTGGCTTTCCCCCTCTCATTATGTTTTGAGACAAGAATGAGAAAAATCTGTGAGAAATTCCATCCCATAGGTTGCTAACTTCAGGTATAAATTGACCCAGAAACAATTCCACATTTTATAAGAATCCAAGACACAAATACTAGAATAAATTACACTATCACCTTTATACAACCATGTATGTATATAATGGTTATATATAATGCATATATTTCTATATGTATGCACATACATATGCATTTTGAATCTTCCATTTCCTTCTTTTTAAATCTCTAGGCTGATGGAGAAATATATGTGTTTTGATTAATTGATGTGTAACTGAACATTCTCAATTACTGTTTGCTTACTCTTAGTCTGGAAGGATATACTCTGATTTCAGTAACTAACCAAAGTATCTGACTCTAGCTAAACTCTCCACAGGCTGTGGTGAGGAAAAGTGAAATTCAACTGAAGTTTCTATAGAGAGCTAAAAAAAAAAAAAAGGAAGAAGAGGAAAAAGAAGAAAGAATCTTCTTCTAAGTTATTTTGCCAAGTTTGACTAATGTCTTCCTCATTGTGTATATCAAATCTGTCTGGAGAGAGCAAAATAAAATCATTCCTCAGGCAACTGGGATGGTTTGTTGTTGCATTGACTGATCAACCTATATAACTGAAAAGAGCTGGGAAATGGGATTATAATCAAATAACCCTGTTCTTTATAAATTAAAGTGTTAATTAGCATTTTAATTGTGGGACTTGTGCACTGTAAATGGGATGGCATATTGTTCTCAGCAGCACAACATTGTTTTATTTTGAAGTGCCCAATAAGTTAACATTACATTTAATGACTTGCTCTTCTCATTATACTTACTTGTATGTGAAAAAAGGAAAAAAAAAGAGCAAAATATATGGATAGCTCATGGAAAAACATATTCTCCTCTCTTGTAGAACAGCAAACTTCTCATTCATTTGACAGGATAGAACCCAGGAATTATTCCAGTCTTTAGGTGAAACATGGTGTCTTCCTTCTTTATCTGACTGTCCTACGCTTTTCCAGAGAGGGTTTAATTCATCTCTCAAAAGCCTCCTTTCAGAAATCGGACTCCAATCAAATATAGTCAAAATAAATTCAGTTCAACTTAAGTCATGCACTAGATATAGTGTTTCACGTAAGGATCTCCACTGGGTAATTACAACAAACAGGACTGCTTACCAGAAATCAAGCATGGCTAAGTTCTTTTATTTGGGTGATTGGTTTGATAGTGTGGGTTTTTTTATTATTTTTTTCCTCCAGCTTCTGAGATCTTACAATAGAAATAAAAAGAGCATAGATGAAAAGGACAGAATGCTTTCTCCCAGCTACTGAGGTCATACTGCTGACAGGTCATTTACAGGAACATATCTTCAAGATAACAATTACAGTTATTGTAAAACCCCCACATTTCTAAATCTATTTGCATTAGTAGGTTCTGGTGTTTAAGTAACGGTCCTGCTTCCATTCATTGAGATATATCTGTCTTAGCCTGAGAGTTGGCACCTATTGCACGTACTGTAAAAAAGTGCTCCCTTCCCACAAACATAGCATATTACAGCCAAATGAATCCATAAAATCTATGAATGATGAAGATAAACAAAGGCAAACCTTGTCCTATCTTAACTGCAGTGAACTTCACTGTACTGACCCCATACTAACTACTATAGAATAAGTTTGTGAAAAAGAAGTAATTGGAATTCACAGGGACTTTTAAACCATTGAATGGTTCAGTAACTCTGGCATTAATTTATAAATTGCTTTTGCTTTCAAAATACCATGCACAGAAGAGAAACTGTTCAAGTAGCTTAGGGAATACAGCTGCCTTCACCTCCACTCTTTATTTAAAAAGATCTGACCTTGCTATGATGAGAACCTGCCATTAACATTAGTAAAGATCTTTCTGAGAAAGACAAGGATAAAATCTGTTATATAAATGTGAGACACCAGATGTGCTAATTTATTTTCTCAGAGAATAAATTTCTATTAACTCTAGCAAGCTTTTCATTCAACTCCTTCAGACTGTGCAATAAGAAAACAATTTCTTATTGGAATGTTAAAAGAAGATATCTTGCTGTTGCTTACATGCTACAGCTAGAAATAAAATAAAAAACAAACATGGGGAAAAGCACTGATTCTAACAAAGACAAGACATCAAGGAAATGGTCAGCTACAGATGCAGCATTCTCAGAAACTTTGCTTACTTGACAAAAAGTCTTTGTCCCTTAGTGGAAAAAAACAACACAAAAGAACATCATTTAGAGAGTAAAAGTAGAACACAGATGTAGACTAGAAAGAATCTCTGCAGGACATCTAGCCAGTCTTGTTCAACATAAAGTTAAATTCAGTTTTAGAACAAGCTACACAAGGCCTTAACTATTCAAGACTTATATTGCAAGATTTCTATAGATCTTTCTAGACTAGCATTTCCCTGAAGTTTTCTCTGGTTCTATGAAAAAAGTAATTTTCTGTATCTTTTACAACTGCATTCCCCATCCTCTTGAGCTTTGGCCTAGTTTCTTTCTTTTTTCTTTCCTATCTTTACAGGTGCTCTTCTTGTAGTCTCTCAAACTCAATACCAAATCTAACTCCATCCCTTCACACTAGAATGAAGTCTCTGTTCCTTTTATGTGGCACATCCCAGATTTCACCTCCTATGTATTTTTTTTTTCATATCTGAACCCAGTTAGGATTTCCCTGTACAGCCTACCTTCTGCTACTGCTGCTCAACTTCTGCATATCAGAATATCAGAACATCTGTCTCAAAAGAATGTAAAAGTATTTTCTATACCTTAAAAAGGTGCATTTGTGAAAACACAAAGAAAATTACTGACATTATTTAGGAAAAATTTTATGCATAATACTAGTATGGGTAATGAGGGTTCTTTTGGGGGTGGAGTTTTTTTGGGTCGCGTTGGGGTTTTATTTTTTTTTTTAGGGAAAAACTGGAGTACCTAACCTTCTATTGATCTGTCAGAAAGTGAAATACATGGGGTTATCTGTTTTGAAGGCATGCTGATCTAATATGCTTCAGCTGCTTAAAACTGATGGTTTGTAGTCTCTTTTCTGTGTAAAGTGGATTGCCTGCAAAGGTGTATTTTCTCCAGAAAATAGGTTAGACAAATATCCATTATATAGAAATCTGCTAGAGCTATGTCATCAGGAATGAGTGTTCCAGGTCTCCTTCAGCCCTATGTGTCAGTTTCTGAGGGTGTTCTGACTCTGGAGCCAGATCAGATCTCAACCATCCCATCACAATGGCTTCACTAGGTAGTTACAGGGCTCTGGCCTAACACTGGTCATCATTCTCATCTCAGCCCTGCTCCCTCACTGAGTGCTACAAGACAGAACTCTGCTCAAGGGCAGACATGGCCCCATGGCACTCTCTGCTCCTTGTTTCCTCCAGCGGGAAGCCAGCCCTCAGTAGTTAAATGTCACCCTCACCAAAATGAAGAAATTTTCCTATGGCTTTTAGAAATGCCTCATTAGTAAATGTAACATTTTTTACATTATTGCTCATAAAGGAGGAGTTTGCACCTCTTAAGTAGATGGAGATCTCTCAGGTGTCAAGCAGATGTCAGTTGTTTCTGTTTCTAAAGACCACAGGCTGAAGATTAAATGATCTGGATGTTTACTTTGACTATCAACAGAGAACATTAACAACCTAATTGCCAAAAAGCTGTCACTCCTTATTATTCTACTTAGTGAAGTACCAGTACTAAATTTTCACAAAGATCTTATCAAGATGCTTATCCTAATAAAGCCTTCATTAACAGTGCATGTAAATGAAGATTTAAAAAATACATTGTCCTTCAATGCTAGCTATTCAAATGAGAATGCCTTTTCTTTAGTGCTCAGGGATCTCACCTGACAAAGACTTATGAATAATCTTACATGTCTGTGGAGCCAAACAGGCTTCTTTCCTATATCTTCTAGTTGAAAACAAACTGCTGTCTAGGCCCTTCTTCATCTCTCATGTAATTTGTGACATATAGATAGATAGCCTGTAATTTAGATTTGTGAAAAATCTTTCCATGACTATGAAGGAACTACTTCATAAATATGGTAAGGAATATAACATTTCATTTAGCCTACAAATAAGTGAAATATCATCATCATCATCATCATCATCATCATGGCTAGGCTTCGCGAATGAAGATTTGGGAAGGGCACTACCCACGCTTGCTGCAAGCATGCTGGTGGCTAAAAAGGCCGATACGGGATAGGCAGGTCCGGTCACAAAAGGCACAGCGGAATGTTTCTTTAGGTGATACTGGTGAGGAACAGTTCTTCCTGAGTTGTCTTTTTTCCTCGAGACTGACTCTGCGTGCATTCTCAAAGGAAGCAGCAGCGTTGTGAATGGTGTGTCTCCATGAATCCC
>VWZD01005430.1:148611-175801 GCA_013396695.1 Sakesphorus luctuosus | reverse complement strand
GATGGGGAGGGAGCTGGGGAGGCACCGCCGGTACCATCCCAGGTGTGCACCCCTCAGGGCCGAGGGGACACCGAGGGGACACCGAGGGGATGGAGCGGGGCCAGGGAAGGGGAGAGAGCACAAGTGTGAGGAGGAGGGGCTGAGGGGGCTGTGAGGGCTCGGCCTGGCAAAGAGAAGGGTCAGGGGTGACCTTGCTGCTCTCCACAACTCCCTGCAGGAGGGTGTAGCCAGGTCGGCCTCTTCTCCCAGGCAGGCAGTGACAGGACAAGAGAACACAGTCTTAAGCTGTGCCAGACGAGGTTTATATTGGACATCATGAAGAATTTCTTCACAGAAGGGGTGATTAGACATTGGATTAGTCATTATCCCTGGAGGTGTTTAAGGAGAGTCTGGATGTGGCGCTCAGTGCCGTGGTCTGGCTGACATGGTGGTGATTTGCCACAGGTTGGACTGGATGACCTCGAAAGGTTTTCTGAAGCAGCTTTTCTTTCCCCACCCATGTCCCCCCAGGTGCCAGGTGCCACACCATGGAGGAGCGTGCCAACCTCATGAACATGATGAAGCTCAGCATCAAAATCCTGATCCAGTCAGCCCTGAGCCTGGGCCGGACCCTGGACTCGGACTTTCCCCCCTTGCAGCAGTTCTTTGTGGTGCTGGAGCACTGCCTGAAGCACGGGCTGAAAGGTGGGCTCTGCACACCAGGCTGAGCAGAGGCAGGTCAATGAGCTGCTGTCGTGTCCTGCCCTGTCTCCAGTTTGATTTCTGAATGATATTATTAATTGCATAAATGTATTATACTAATGAGCATTACAGATATAACTATGATGTACCCCTGTACACCCTTTATTTTGTGCCTCATAAACTGTCAATGTCCAGAGAAGAGCAACGAGGCTGGAGAAGGGAGTGGAGTACAAGTGCTGTGGGGAGAGGCTGAGGGAGCTGGGGGTGTTTGTGCTGGAGAAGAGGAGGCTCAGAGGTGACCTCAGCACTGTCTAGAACTACCTGAAGGGAAGTTCTGGCCAGGTGGGGGTTGGTCTCTTCTCCCAGGCACTCAGCAATAGGACAAGGGGGCACGGGGGGCTCAAGCTCTGCTAGGGGAAATGGAAGTTGGAGAGCAGAAAAAACTTCTTTGCAGAGAGAGTGCTCAGGCATTGGAATGGGCTGCCCAGAGAGGGGGGGGATTCCCCATCCCTGGAGGTTTTTCAGCTGAGATTGGCCGTGGCACTGAGTGCCATGATCTGGTAAAGGGAGTGGAGTTGGACCAAGGGTTGGGCTTGATGATCTCGGAGGTGTTTTCCACCCCAATCCATTCTATGATTCTATGACTCTAATGCCCCCCCTTCCATTGAATTGTTAGAAGCTGGCAAGACAAAGTAACACACAGACTAAAATTTGTAATTCTGGAGTTGGAAGCCTGTTACTTTTCCTCACAAACTTCTCTGTATGCTCCCTTTAGTGAAGAAGACTTTTATTGGACAGAACAAATCGTTTTTTGGTCCTTTGGAGCTGGTGGAAAAACTTTGTCCTGAAGCATCAGATATAGCAACTAGTGTTAAAAATCTGCCAGAGCTGAAGTAAGTTGATTTTTGGAGATGGTGCATTTCACTCATACTGCTTGGAAAAGGAATCTTTTGTATAGTCTCTCGGCTTCCTTAATGAGATCTTATTCCCAAAGGAAAAAATAGAGCATGTAGGAGGCATTGGCTTCTCCAAGAGATAAGGAGGATACCTCAAAATATTCAGAGCTTCTAACTCAGACAGTACTATCAGATTAAAAACAAGATTTGGAAACTTTTTGTACCATGCTAAAAATAACTGAAGTCTTCACAGTTATTTTCTCTCCTCTTCTTTCTCCCACTTTTGTAACTTTGTGTCATTTTATGTGTACATTGGTAGTATTTAATTTGGGTAATTCAAAGTGATGGAAAGAGACTGGTTTTAATGCTAAAGTGCATCAATGGTTGGGTTATGGTGGTAGCTGACAATATGTGTCTTTTCAAGTTAGGAAGACTGACTTTACAATATACTTTTCTTTCACCAAAGAGTAAGATATACTTAAATGCTTTTGTGTTCTGGAGACCACAGTTCATTTCCCCAGATTTTATTTTCAGTTGTTGGGGGGTTTTGTTTGGGTTTGTTTGTTTGTTTGTTTTTGTGTTGTTTTGTTTTGGTTTTTAGTAAATGACATCCTTCATCTCCCTTTGTAAAGTGAGAATTTTGAATTGCACAAGTCTGCTCAATGAAATGCTTTGTGCAAAACATGCAACATTTCATTTTAGGACTGCTGTGGGCAGAGGAAGGGCTTGGCTTTATCTTGCACTTATGCAGAAGAAACTGGCAGATTATCTCAAAGTACTGTTGGACCATAAGCATCTGTTAAGGTAAGAGCACAGACTGGAGATTTGTGTTCCCCAAATCACTCACACCTTGTGTTGCTCCAGGGAGAGTCAGTAATTCAGAGTTCCACCTTCAGCTTGTCCTTGCAGCCTGCAGAGATGCACGTGGTTAATCAATAAAGTGAAGCCACAGAGGAACCAGTCAAGTATTTTCTGAGAGTTCCAAATCCTCAGCCTTGTGCAGTAAATCAGTGGGAAGGGGCTGCTCAGATGAGCTTTGTAAAGGCTGTGTTGCTGTTTGTATGATTCCAGTGATGGAAGTGCCATTATCCCTATTTCTTCCAGTGAATTTTATGAACCTGATGCACTGATGATGGAGGAGGAAGGAGCAGTTATTGTGGGTCTGCTGGTTGGACTGAATGTTATTGATGCAAACCTTTGCTTAAAAGGAGAAGACTTGGATTCCCAGGTGAAGATTAAAGCTTAAGTAGGATCAGTTGGTATAAGATTGTAGTAGAATTAAGTACATCTATAAATACTTTACTGAGATGGGTCCAGAGTTCTTTCCAACATGTCCTGAGTTGAAGCTTGTCATGTTTCCCACAGTGAATCAAAAGAAAGGACATAAGTAGCAGTTTGTGGAAATACTGTCAAAACTAATAACTGCAAGGAAACTGATTACACTAAATATGGTTACTCTGATGCTTTTATGACAAACACCAGCCTGCATGTTTACATCAGCTAGGAAGAATGTAGCTATTATTTGTCTCTGTAAACTCAACCTTCAGATTTTTATCATTTTCCAGATATACATTTTATCATTTTCCAGTTTTGCTTCTCTGCAGAATTGCACCACGAAGGTGTGTTAATATCTTAAATATGTTTTTCAGGTTGGAGTAATTGATTTTTCCTTGTACCTTAAGGAAACACAGGACAGTGATGGCAAACAGTATGTATAGTGAATTAATAATTCTAAATCTTTATGGGTTTTGTAGAACAAACCTGTCAGACAGTCTGTGGGAGGAAATGAGTGCTGGAGACCCTCAAACTATTCATCATCCAAAAAGGAGAATCCAAAACAGATTTTGTTAGCTAATACTTGCTTTCAAAGATTGATCCTGTGGTGGTTTTAACAAGAACAGAGTGTGGAGAGTTTGTGTCTTGAGCTGGGGCTGAATTAAAGGCACCCAAAATATTAGATTGTTGGTTCATTTGCTTTTAGAAGAGATGATTTGCCAGGTCACCCACTGCTAAATCACTGCCTTGTTTCTAAGCACTGTTTCTGAAACGCTCTCAATTAAGTAGCTGTCTCTGTGGGAGAGGTCAGTTACGGAGGGAAAAATGTAACTTTAGGTGAAATGTGAGGTGAATTGAGACCACAGCTGTTGACAGCACTGGATCTAGAAGACCTTAGCTAATGAAGGGACTTAGTATTTTATGTGCTTCTGTCACTTCAAAGCACTTCACTGTGGAGCTGCTGAAAAGCAGCCAAACAGCTGCTTCACCTCCCTGGTGCTTCTGATCTAGCTCAGGCACAAGTATTTGTATAAGGAGAGATAAAAGGGTTAACTCAGTTTGCAAGTCTGTGCCAAAAGCCCTAGTACAAACTAACACTTTAGAATGAAGGGATTTCTTCTCAGTCAATAAATTCTCACTTTTACAACTAGAGATGGAGGCATTACAGCTGTCCTGGACCAGAAGCATTATGTGGAAGAACTCAACCGACACCTGAGGTGGGATTTTCATCTGTTCTCATATACAAACACTTGCCCTGTTTAGTGTTTCCAGTATGGCTTTTAATGTCTCTGCTGTCAGTCTTGCAGATTTTTGTCTGATATTGAAATGCCTTTTCTGGTTATTTTTCAAGAATCTTAGTTTCATTTTGTAGTCTTACTCTTCTGCAGACATATGCAATGCACAAACCAAGTCTGTGTAATAGTAGTTCACATTTTTGAGACTGATTAATGAATATTTTGGAGCTACTTTTTCAAGAGCAACAATTACAAATACATCTGGAAGTTCCTTCCCTGGAGGAAGAGCTTCAGTGGGAGGAGCAGACCTCACATACCCTTCTTGAGCAGGAGAGGTGTTAGGACTGCAACAGCCAAGCTAAAACAGGGCTACCAGTTGTATGGAAGGGCATGGTCCTCTCAGTGCTTAACAGGGACAGTTGTCCTTCCTCAGGAGTTTTTTCCAGCTCACCAAAGTATTTAATTATTAACAAATGCCAGATGGTAAAAATGTTGAGGATAAAAATAGATGTTGAATGTTGGCACTTTTTTAATAATAATTTTTATGCATCTCTCTTCCTTGCTGCAGTTGCACGGTTGCAGATCTTCAGAACAAAATAGACTGTTTAGAAAAGACCAATTCAAAACTCCAGGAAGAGGTTTGTGTCTGATCTGTTAAATATTTGTCACAGCTCTTTTCCATCAGAGGCAAAACTCCCTAAGAATGTACCTTAGACCTAAAATATTTGAGTAGATACTGGTGAAATGTGGGGGACTTGGGGTGAACTGGTGTGGGTTGGCACATGGAGAAAGCTTTGTGGGAAGCTTCTACATTTTATCAGTGGTTAAAGGCTAAGGCTCAGAGGTGATCTCAGCACTGTCTAGAACTACCTGAAGGGAAGTTCTGGCCAGGTGGGGGTTGGTCTCTTCTCCCAGGCACTCAGCAATAGGACAAGGGGGCACGGGGGGCTCAAGCTCTGCCAGGGGAAATTGAAGTTGGAGAGCAGAAAAAACTTTTTTGCAGAGAGAGTGCTCAGGCATTGGAATGGGCTGCCCAGAGAGGGGGTGGATTCCCCATCCCTGGAGGTTTTTAAGGTGAGCTTGGCCATGGCACTGAGTGCCATGATCTGGTAAAGGGACTGGAGTTGGCCCAAGGGTTGGACTTGATCTCAGAGGCCTTTTCCAGCCCAATCAATTCTATGATTCTATTCTGTGATTCTATGAAAATGCTTTTGGGCACCTCTGTAGTAGATGGATTTCCTTAATCGAGTTCTTCTGTCAGGCAATTGTGTCTCTACCCAAGAATATTCAAACCACTGTCGTGGGTATGACTTGCCCCTTTATTAGTTCCGGCCGTACATTGGGGTTGGCTGCAGAAGGGTCGGGCACCTCCTGCTGCAGAGCCTGAGCTGTTGCTCTCAGAGTGGCTCCAGATGTTGCCTGCCTGCACAGGGATTAACTATAGCTCTGTTCTCTTTATAAACAGCTTGCAGCAGCCACTGACCGAATTGGATCACTCCAGGAAGAGCAGCAGCAGTTAAAACAACAGAATGAATTAATTCGTGAACGGAGTGAAAAAAGTGTAGAGGTGGGACACCAATTTAAAGGTGATGAGGATCCTTAAAATAAGTGATCTCTTGAGTTAGTGCTCTCAAACCCACAGTGAAGTGGAAGGCTCAGCAGAGTTGGACAGGCTGCTGTGCAGATCTCTGGGTTTGGGTGTTGTATGCTCAGGCATTGGATTTTGCTGTTCTTCACTACACACTCATGTACTTTGAGCAGAGAGAAAGCATTCAAAGCATTAGAAATATTTATTTTTATTATTACTGTATCTTTGAAATTTCAGCTTATTAATGTTTTCCAGATCATCAATTGTAAAACCTAAGGATTTTACTTGAAATGGCACATAGAAATACTGTATTACAAACAAGAATTAAAGGGACACTTTAAATACTGTGTGATCTTATGTAGCTTTTGTGCTTATGTTTCTTATAGGTAACAAAAGAGGATACAAAAGTAGAATTGGATACTTACAAACAGTCTCGACAGGGCCTTGATGAAATGTACAGTGATGTTTGGAAGCAGTTAAAAGAAGAAAAAAAAATGAGGCTGGTAAGGAAACTTAACTATTGAAAGTGAAGTGAAAGACACAGGGTTCAGCCTGAGTGTAACAGTGCAAATGGGAGGTGTCTGCTGTGCACCTTTGGCAGCTATTCAGAATTCCTGAAGGAATTACAAGCAAGATGCAAGATGGGCATTGGTCTTTAACAGTGTCTGTAAAGAACTGGGAATAGGGGTTTTGGAATCTTGGAAATGAAGGGGGTTTTCACTGTTTAAGAAACTACCAGCATTATTACAGCAGAGACACCCAGTTCGTATATGGGATAGTGTGGGGTTTTGAAATGCTTATCCCTGCTGTCTGACTATGCAGCAGTAACTAGGAAATCTCTTTGTAAGGAACTAGAGAAAGAGTTGGAGCTACAAATTGGAATGAAAACAGAAATGGAAATTGCCATGAAACTTCTGGAAAAAGATACTCATGAAAAACAAGACACTTTAGTTGCACTCCGCCAACAGTTGGAAGAAGTGAAGGACATTAACCTGCAGATGTTTCACAAATCTCAGGTATGTGCAGGGGGCTGGGGGGGGTTGTGGGGATTCTGTTCTTTGGATGGATTTGTGGTGTTAAGTCTTGGGTTTTTTCAATGGGACAAAAAATAAACTGATAAGCATTTCTACAAGGAAGCCAGGGGGTAGTAGTGCTCACCTAAAATATACAGAGCTTGTTTCCATTAATGAAATAAAAGTTTAACTAGCCTTTCCATTGAAGAAATGAGAGTATATCAGGCCTTCCCCTCCCATACCTCGCGGCACAAATCCAGAGGGGATGTCTCTCAGTTTTTATGGGCGATTTCCTGGTGCCTGTTCAGGCTTTACCCAGGCCTTTCCCTCCTTCAGACACTTGCCAGGGCAGCCCCAGTGCTGAGGTGGGCCTTTGCTTTTGAAAGCAGTATTTATTTTGGGTTCTTTGGGCTTCCTGATTCCATGCCCACTGAGTGCAGTTATTGCATTAAAATCATCATTGATGACCTTATCCTGTCAATTTAATCTGGTAATTTCTTTCTCCAAGCTTTCTTCTAAAGAGAACTTTTTTGGCTTCTGGCTGATCTCATAGTAAAAACTTAGTTAAGGGTTGGGATTTTTTCTGAGGTCTTAACAAAACAAGTCGAGTAATGTCTGCTCTGGCATTATAAGCATTTTGTTTGTGCATTCCTGTTAGACCCAGGCCTGGCCTTTAGCAAGCTGAACATTCTTTTTCCAGTGGCAGATGTAAACACTGTGTTCACTGTTTCCTATAGAATGCAGAGTGTTCCTTACAGCAGAAAACAGAAGCAATATCCTCTTTTGAAGGCAAAACAAATGAGATGATGTCCTCTATGAAACAAATGGAAGAGAGGTAATAATTACAAGCTCAGAAAGTCAACACTGAAGTCAGTAGAAAGTTTCCAGTGTAAATAAACCTTTACAAGATGACCATCTATATGCCCTTATAGACATTTGGACCCACGTGCCAGCATGACCTTCTTTACTTTCTCCCAGTTCTCTCTCTGTGCTTGCTGTTCTCTTTTCCCAGGCAAACATGCCCATAACTGACCCATTAGAAAACCTTAGCTCTTTCCATAGGCAGGCTATTTCAAAACATGTTAACTTCAGTTTAAAACTAGTATGACTCCAGTTTTTGGTTTGCTTTTTTCAGAAACAATTGCTTTCAAAAAAGTCTTTTGTTTCTCCACGTGCATTTTCAGTTGAAGCTTTTATAAAAGCCTGTCTGGCAAATCTAAAAGAGGATGAGAGGGTGTAATTAAGGAGTGAATTGACAACAAATGCAGGTGGTGTTCCTTTGCAGGCTGCAGCAGGCAGAAAAGGCCAGGCAGGCTGCAGAGGAGCGGTGCAGCAGGATGAGGCAGGAGCTCGCTGGCAGGCTGGACACGTGTCGGCAGCAGATGGCCCAGCTGGACAGCAAATGGTATTTAATCTGATGGAATTTTTTTTCCTTCCCTTTTGCCATTCCTTTAAGAAGTGCTTTCTACTCCTTCTGTGCTCAGCTCTAAGGAGGTGTAGGATTGAATTCTCTTGGCTTCAGCATTGACAGAAGTGTGAAGGAGCCAGGGAAGCACAGTTAGCATGAGGATTTTGACAACTTTTTCCAGAACATCCAATTGAGAGCACAGAGTGCCAGCAGAAATCTGGCCATTCCAACCAGCAATGGAGGTTTCAGTTACTTTTTTAATAGGCCAGGAGATAGGTATGGTCGTGCTTGTAGGCTGAGCATAGAAGGGACTGTCATCCAGAGGGACTGGGGTTTTTGAAGGGGTTTGGGAATGCATTCTTAGGGAATGTTAATCCTTTAAAGACTTCTGATACCAATAGAAAATGCTTCTTTCACTGCTCAGACATCAGGATAGTGTCCCTTTTAAACAGGGCAGTTTAAACACAGGTAGTGAAATATTTACTTGTGGGGATTAGGTTTGGGTTTTTGTGGGGGGTTTTGAAGGGTCTTTTGATTGGTTGTTTTAGTTCTGGCCCTTCACTGCTGCTTGTTTTATGTGACCTGAAAATGTTAATATATAGTTTTTGACATCTGCTGCCATAACAGTTTGATATATGCTGCCCATTCTTTCCTTTCCCAGAACACCACTCTAGTTTTGCCCTCTTTTGGACAAGATTTCTTCTTACACTGTTCCTATCCTTAAGTTCTATAGGATATTTTTCTGCTGTAGGGTTTTTTAGAATGAATTATTTTTAAATAGCTCAACTCTGGAAAAGGAGTTAAAATCCGAAAAGGAACAGAGACAAACTTTGCAAAAAGAACTGCACCAAGAGAAGGATTCAACCACTCTGCTTAAAACAGAATTGCAACAGATGGAAGGGCTGAAAAAGGTATACACAAGTTTTAAGTGTTCAGAACAACTGAATGTGATTTATTCTTTAAGCATGAACATTCTTGTTAACCTGAGGAGGATTTGCTCCTGTGTGTGGAGCAGTTTAGATTCTGAGGACACACACCTGTGTCTGTCTGTCTGCCCGTATGTGGGCACAGGATTGGTTTCTTCTAGTTATGCTCAGTGATATTCAAAGCCTGAAAATCTTCCTCTTCTGGCAAATAGGGTTAAATGATGTCATTGTTTGTGCAGAACAGGTGGGAAGCTCAGACATGTAATGCTAAAAATGAGGCCTTAGAAATAGGGGGGTATGTAAAGGAGCTGGTTCTTGGGAACTAATTGGGTAGTTGGGGTAAACTGATCGAGCTTAGAGGTCAAACAGTGAACAAAAAGGTTGATATTTGTGCTTGATTTTATAGGAACTGAGAAAACTGCAAGATGAGAAGCAGCAGTTGGAGAAAGTCTGTGAGGAACAGGAACAAGCTCTTCAGGAAATGGGACTTCATCTCAGCCAGTAAGTTCTAGGAATTGAACTGTAACCTGGAGTATCAAACTAATACCAAGAATTTTAAACCTCATCCAGTTATAAAAATCAATTGATGTGAGGATTTTAGGAGGTAGTTACTATGTATGGAAACTTAAGAGTCATGAAATAAAAGTGAGGAAGGACCCTTTAAGAGTGAGCTGGCTGAGAGAGGGAACACTACAGGAAATGTTTAGTTCTTACAGTGAAACTGCTTTTCCCACATTCTTCTGATTATATTGAGAAGGGGGCAAACCCCAAGGTGACTGAGTGAAGGTGGTTCATAGAGGTAAGAGGGAGCTGACTGAAGAGTTGGGGTGTAGATTCAGTGGCTGGACAGGGGAACAAGAGGGAAAACCAAACACAACTTAATATAAAGTCACGCAGAGGGCATAATTTTTTTTTCCAGGTCGAAGTTGAAGATGGAAGACATTAAAGAAGTAAATAAAGCACTAAAGGTACTCTCCATCTCATAGATATTTTGAGTGAACATACAAATTTCATTTAACACCTTCAGATTTCACCGTGGTTATTGTGCTTTAAAAGGCTTTCAAAAAATACCAACCACATTGGTAAAATGCCTTTGCATTTTGTTTTGTAAGTTTATTTGTATCTCCAGTGTGGTTTGCATTCAAATTTTCCAGGGTCATACGTGGCTGAAGGATGATGAAGCAACACACTGCAAGCAATGTGAAAAGGAATTCTCCATCTCAAGGAGGAAGGTAACGTTGTTCAGTGGAATATTTTTAAACAACACATGGCAAACAAAAATGGTGCTGTTGCCTTGTTTGCTGGGGAGGACTGACCCTGCTTCAATTCCAGATCTTGTTGGCATGATAACTTCTAGGGAGGAGGAGCAGGGAGTAATTTGGCATTTCGCATCCTAAATAGAATGTTCCCTTCTGCCTTTGGGTGCTGTGTTGGTGGGAGCTGTTGCGGGCTGTGCTCAGGTGAGCGGGGCCCATCGGGGTGCTCCGTGCTCGGCTCCAGGGGCGCTGCGGGTCCTGCTCCAGGGGTTGGGACAGCCCGGGGCCGGGTCTCGGGGCGGGGCCCGGCTGTGGGAGGCGTGGGGATGCAGAGGGAGCTCCACCAGCCCCTGGCCAGGCCTGCTGCTGTTCCTGCGCCGCCCAGAGCGCGGCTGCGCAGGGATCGGCCCGTGTGCGGCCTGCGCAGGAGGAAGTGCTGCTGGGGGGGCTGGGCCGGGCGGGGAGCGAAGGGTGATGTCAGTGTACACAGAAACCTTTCCCAAGGTCTGACCTTGCAGCTCCTGGTGCTGTTTTTAGGCAGCGGTGCTCACTGTGACTCTGTTTGCAGCACCACTGCAGGAACTGCGGGGACATTTTCTGCAACACTTGTTCCAGTAACGAACTGGCGCTGCCGTCATACCCGAAGCCCGTCCGGGTCTGCGACACTTGCCACACGTTGCTGCTCCAGCGGTGCTCCTCTAACTCCTCCTAAGGCCTCTCCCACCCCCGACAGAACCGCTTTAACATTGGAAAGTAGCCATTATTTTTTTAATTCTGAATTGCAGGTGTCCCCTGGGCAGCAGACTGGCTGGTCTCTGGTATTTCCACTGTAAGACAGAGCAGTGTAAAATAATTTGTAGGGACTGTGCAAGCTAATGCTTCTCTGACTGGAATCATTAAGAAACTTGCATCGACTGTAATTTCCCCCTAAAGTTGTATTTGAAACTAAAATCACTTTTCTGATTTTTATAGATATTTGTATTAAAATTTGTATATGGCATTTCTACATTTATTTGATCCCTGTAGATTTCCCTGTCTCTCTGCACACAAACTTTAGTTCCTCTGTACCCTCACTGTAGGTGCTCCTGTGCATCTCCGGGCTCATGTACAGTTTTGTATTTGCTCTAAGTCAGAGAGGAAAAGGTCAAGTTTATAAACTGTCTATAGAAAGAGCTTTATGGGGAGTGTCGATGAATGTGCCTTCAGTTCACTACAGAGTCGAAAACTGCACATTGTACTTGTTCTGGAAGTCTGTGACCACGGTGTGGTAGTTACACAATAAAGCCTTTTGCAAAAACTGAAAGCAAGAGAAGTTCTGATTTTAAACAAGCTGTTGGTCACAGATCCCACAAGAGAATGTTCTTGTCCAGCCACACACAGCCAGGGCTTCAGCTAAAGGCACCAGAATGTGCCTGGGATACCCGACCAACACTGTGGTATCCTGGAAGGTGCCACACAAAGCCCGTGCTCTGCAGCAGCTTCCACCCTTCCTGGGAAGAAAGGCAGCAACAACTCCAGCTCACTGTGCCTGCCCCAGGACACAACCAGGCAGCTCTGCCCCAGTCCCAGGGGTGTTTATTGCCCTGCTCTCACTGTTCTGTCAGGCCTGGGCACAGCTGGGCCCCAGCACAGTCTGTGTTACCCCATCACCAGCCCTGGGGCTGTCAACACACTCCAGGAACTACAGAGTGAATGTACCAGTCCCCAACAGCACCTGGTGCCTCATGGAAATCACAGGTTCCAGAGGAGCTCTGAGCCCCTTCCAAAGGCTTCATGTGCAACAGGGCAAACCCAGGTGTGATCCCTGCTCTGCCCCTCAGGGGTTCAGGTTTCAGCTGCCATTTCTGACCCCTCAGGAAGCAGAGGTTGCTGTGCCATGGCTGCAGCACACAGTGCTCGGGATTCAACCCTTACAGCTCCCCAGCTGGAAAAGAGGAAGCACCTTCACTGTAGAAAAGGACCGCAGGTTTCTGACCCTTCAGGAGAAATGGTTCATCGCAAAGGGCAAATAAATGTACAGCAAATGCAGGGAAGCAGATTTTAATCTGTGCTCAAGAGCTGTTATATTGTTTACAAAATCACATCTTTAAGCGGGATATTTCACAAGTTGCATTTATTGAAACATGGTTGCAGAAGCCGCCGAGTCCAAGGCTGCCTACAAGAAGTACAGAATCACCTCAGCCCCCCCCAGAGCTTTAGAGCCCAGACCCACCCAGGGCACAGCTGTGCAGCAATTGGAACCAACACACACCAGGCACCCCCAGCGGCAGGGGGGTCTCCTTTGCTACCCCCCAACTGTCACTGTAACACTCCACAGGCCAGCACTCAGAGAGAGGAGTCACTGCTCAGGGCAGCTGCATGGCAAGAGTACTACAGTCACACACGACACAGAGACAAGTGTAATTACAAGAAGCTGGAGGTCAAGAAGGAGTGAGTTCCAGTTTTCAAAAGGAAGATTTATTTAACAAGTTTCACTTAGCGCAATACACCTAAAAAGGAAATCACAATACAATGAAAGATTAAATCAAGGCCTCAGAATTTTATACGAACACCAAGACCAAAATCCTAAAGTAGCTGTATTGCGTCTCAACATGTTTCCCCCATTAACTTACAAAAAAAAGCTTTAACATGCCTTACAGGATATTGAAAGAAATAAACTAGAACTAACATGCCAAATGTTCACTTTGATTTTCAGACACAGCTTCTATATTGGTTCTTTACAAAAAAGCATGTCTCTTTCAACATGTATTCAAAACAGTGTTGGATGTAATATGGTATAAGAGCAACATTTAACGTAATTCAAACAGCTTTAACCTAAATACGCTTACTGCTTAAATACACTCCTACAACAAAACTAACTTGAGAAACGCTCCAAATCGTTTAACAGTTAAAGTCTTTACTTGGTTATTACATCCTAGATGAATGTTCATTTCTGTATGTTCAAAAATACTGAACCTGAAGGGTTTTAAAACAATCCTGAATTCACTTACAGTAAAGCATAAATCACAAGCTCGTATTGCAAAACTGTTAAACTTAGTTTTTTGTTTTTTTGTTTTTTAAAAAAGATGCGACCAAAAGTCAGCGATTGGTTACATTCCCCAGCCACCACTCATGTTGGATATGTTGGACATGCCGCCCATGCCGTTCACTCCCATGGATGCGCGGTTCCCACTGCTGTAGTAGCTGCTGTTCATGGCGCCCTGGCTCCCGGGGTCTGAGGGGGAAACCGACAGCAGGTTCACAGCTGCCTCAGGCCGACTCGAAGCATCCTTGCCCCAACGCCTGTCCTTGCTGGGCCACCTCGTAAATACCGTCTACCGTGCCCAACGCTGCAAAGTGTCAGTTTACAGCTCCGTACCCAAAGTCAGGCACCGGTTGTTCAGCGACAGCACGAGCTCTGCATCACTCCCCTTCCCAACCAGAGCTTCAGCACCGCTCTGGGGGCATGGGGAGGACCCAGCCTCCCACATCCCCTCCCACCATTCCTCCTGTGTTTAAACAAAGCTGATCCAGCTTTCAGACTAAGAAAAGAAGTGATCAGAGCAATGCAAGTCTGGAGACTGGCATTTTCCACCCATTTCAGAATAATTTTCCATGTTTCCTCCCTCAGCTTCCCATTTCTCCTTTGAATAGATCCCCCCCCCAGTTTTTCATTATTTTTAACATTGACAAAAACCACATCTTTCAGGGCTTGTGCTGCCCAGGCTGTAGCAGGACCCCTCAACACCAGTGAAGGACATTTAAGCCAGCAGCACCCAGCCCACCTGCAACCAGCAAAGAAATGCTCTTACCATAGCCACTCATGCTGCTTTGACCTCCATATCCTCCTCCATAACCCCCACTCAGCTGCTGGCTACCTGGAGCACCATAACTGGATTGGCTTCCTTTTAAGTTAAGCATAAAAACGTTAAGAACTTGCCTGTCAAGGCCTGCTCATCAACAAACCCAACCCTCACCCAATCAACAGCCCCCACACCCTGGCACTACCCCTCTCTCACACCCAGGGAACTTTTGTTACGTTTTATACCCAGCTCAGGGAAAGTGATTGGGTTTCTAAAGACATCCCTGCAATCAAACTTTGAAAATTATTTTTACTTTTGCAGTTTCTATGGACTGTATGTAACAGCATTGGTCTGCATTACACATAGAACACTCTGAAAGACTTAAACTTGGCACTAAGTGACCTCACACAGAACTGCTGCCCTTTCAGAAGGGCACCAGCTCATTGACTGGAGTCATTTATTTGTATACAGTCCCAACAGACTTAACTCCTGCTCCAGACTAGTTGTGCATCACAGCACTGCTGTGGCTCACAACAGAGAGACCTCTGCTTAGGGGTACTAACAGTTGTTCTTCCCCTCATCACTTGTACATCACCCCTACAAAACTTTTCTGCAGTTCAAGTATCAGCATTAGACTTCAAACATTCTGTGATCAGAGTACTGTAAAAGCAGCAGGGTACACACACCCCCCCACCCCAGCACCCTCGAGAAAGGAGCCCCCCAGAAACCAACCCCACCTTCCCCCCCTAACAGTATCAGTCCAGTTGAGTGTCAGGAGGGCACCTGCCTTATAGACACAGCAGCAACAGGCATTTAAGACTTGTGTTGCTAACAGTTTTAGATTTTTTAACAATTTTGGGGCTTGCTAGAGCAATTAAGGCAGTTTCTCTCCAGTTCCAAGACCAAGCTTGAATGGCAGGTCATGTGCCACAGACACATCCTCCATCCCCCAACTGTGTTTTGGTGTCCCCAAAAAGGGAGAGGGAAGAAGAAAAGGACAGGGGGCACCTCCCACTTTTGCACCACCACATTCTCAGAAGCCACTCACCCCCACCAGCCATACCACACCACAGTTTATTCAACCTAATAATTGTCAAATATGTTCCCAAAAGGTTTATATACCTGCCAATGTGCTAGTGTTCCAATCCTGGACTACTCCTTCCGATTCCTTGACTGTGTGATTAAGATAAAATGTTGAATTTCAGTTTTGATGCCAGGCATACAACAAGCAGGAGCTGGACAAAACGAGCCAGCTTCCTCCAATAGCAAGAGCCTGTTTAAACTGCACTGAAACTTACACATACCCATTGCTCCCATCATCTGACTGCCATAGGCACCACCAGTTCCTCCTGCTGTAGAATTCAGGAAGAGTTCCACATATCTGTGTTCTGAAAGGATAAAGTTTTGCCGTGAGAGCACTTCACACCAAGCCCATGCAGCCTGTCTCACTGCAGGTGAAGCTGCAGTAAAATCTCTGGCACTCCAGGGACAGCAGAAGCCCCACACTGCAGTGCTGTCACCTCCCTATTCCGAGCAGTCAGACTTACGCATATTGGCTTTGTCTTTGGACATCGCAGCCACTGCGTCCTCGTGAGTAGCAAATTCAACATCTGCCTCTCCAGTTACTCTGCCATCTGGTCCAATCTCAATGTGTACTCTTACAGGGTTCAGAGGTGAGAAGAACTACACACAGAACAGTCACACAGATTAAAACGCACCAATGCAACAGCTGGGGTTTACACCAAGCCCTGTTCTCCACAGAACACTCTCCAGCCACAGTGCAGCTGGTGTGTGTCCAACAAGGACCAAGGCCATGCAGTAGGGCAGGGGGCACCATGTGGACTCACGTTGTAGATGTCGTTCTCCGTGGCTCTGTAGGGCAGACCTCGCATGTGGACGCAGTGGCCGGTCGTGCTCTGGAAGGTGGACGATCCGTCGCCGTACCTGTGGTCCGACATCCCTGCAGAGAAAAGAGTCCATTCTAGGTCTTTCAGATGTATTTTAGTTTCTTTTGACACATGTCGTAAGTTCAGTTACTGTTCCTATTAGAGATCTCTTACCTCTTCCAAATCTATCAGAACCAAACCCATAGCCATCATTATACCCATTGTAGTCATCATAACCTCCATAACCTAGAAACAGATTGGACATGTTCATTTCAACTACACAAAGATCCAAATAAACGTTCATTTCGACTACAGAAAGATCCAAATACACACGTACACACTGCAAACAACAGTTTACAAAGTTTCATTTCTTCTACAAGAACTAAAGCCAAGGACACATACAAACCAGCAGTTACAAAGCAGGGAAGACACTACCAGGTCCAAGTGTTGCTGCTTTTCAGATGAGCAGCTCCCTCGGACTCCATGCACTTACCTCCTCCGTAGGCTCCACGCCTCATTCTCTCCAAGCTACTTCCTCTACCCAGGCTGTTATATCCACGCGTCAGACCGGGCCTGTCGTACGGACCAGGTCTCTGCATTGCCAACAGCTTGCGAGGAGGGTCATAGTGAGTGCGAACTTCCGCCCGACTACTCTTGAAGATCTCAATGTACCTACGAGTGTTTGCACAGGAACAAGTCAGTCTCCGATTCCTTCCACAAACACCTCACAACTTCACATTACAACAAGCCATTTAGTCATAGCCTTGACACTGGCAGTAATTTTAAGCCAGGTTTCCTTACATTATGTAGGCAATGACATTCTATTTTACGCTACTTTACAATCAAATCAGTGTATTTTCAAGAAATTAAAATTACTGAAGGGTTTATGTGCTCCTCATACTTGTCAGTATCCCAGCCTTAAGGGTGGGGGAGCAATACTGATTCCCCACCCACCTCCCCCCAATTTAAGGTGTTAGTCAAAAAATGTAGGAGGGACCAGTGTCCACTCAACTCAGCACCATTTTGCTCGAGGCAATGGAAACAGAGGGTTAAAAACCCGATCTCCACCGAGAGTTTAACCCATCAGGATGCCACAAAAAGCTCTGCATGTACTACTGAACCCAGCCTATGCTTCAGTGATTCAGCACAGGCAAAAGGTGCATGCTTCAATGAAAAATAGTCACAAGCCAAATAGAATAAAAACCCTTTGTGACAATTTCTTGAAAGCTATGCTTATTACATTGAAGATTAATACAGTAAGTAAATTTGTTACATTTCAACTTATAAAACAAGTTTAGAAAGTATCACATTTTCTTATGGTAGTAAGAGTACTGTGCATGTCTTTAAAGCTAAAGGCAGAATTGGTGCTATTTGAGAAGTTAAAGCCATAGTCTCTCAACTTTGTCACTTCCAAGCTATCAGTTTTGCATTCCTGTTATTGCTCAGGTTCCAAAGCACACACACTTTGGTTTAGCCCAATTTTATCTTGTATTTTTTTGGGTAGTTTCCAACAGTCTGTGCCACAGACATAGCAATCAATGCCTTTACTCATCACCGAGTTAGAGACCAAAATACTGTTTTGATTGGGATGTTAACACTTTCAGAAGAGAGAATATGGATTTAATTGTTTACCATAAGAAAAGTGACAGAGCCAACCAACCATCCATCCCCACCTGTGCCCTATTCTTTCCTTGTGTTTCTTTAGAGCCTTTTCAGCTATTTCCTGTGAAGCAAACTGCACGAAGGCCTCCCCCGTACTCCTCCCCTGGAAGTCCACCGGCAATGTTATCCCATTTGGCACGATTTCCAACCCTTCAACCCAAGGACAAATAACCCCAGTAGGGGGGCAATATTAACATCACAAGCCCAGTCATGAGTTTTTTCTTATAGCTTTAAAAACACCAGAATTTAAACACTTTTAAGCGAATGGTATGTTGATTCTAGAACACTAGAAGAAAAAAGGCAGGTCAACAAAGAGCTCCATGATCACATACCATTCAGCTCAGGTTCTTAACCCACCCTGCAGAGCCCAGAAATGCTCTGAGTGTCAGGCACGACTCCTCAGAGAAGGCATCTAATGCAGGGTGCATTGAGAACTTCACATATTATTACAAACCTCTTCAATTCTGTGAAAGTATTTAAGATGAACTTTTTAAGAGAACTTATTAAATTCAAACACAGCAAGTTAAACAGCTTCATACAGAACAAGTAATTTTACTAAAAGTCACTCAGATAAAATAATTAGTCTTATGCAAACATCAAGTTTCAGCATTGATTTTTTTTAACTTTAGGAGTGCTTAATTAAGAAAAAAATCATGAAGTATTTTTAAAGTATTAGTTCCTGAACAGAAGAGGCACATTTTGTATATTAAGCACATTAACAGTTTTTAAAGCTTGAATTACTTCACCATGTAAAAAGAAAAAAAAACAGCTTAAAATGCACATGCTTAGAGAAACTGCTTGTTCATATCACCAATTCAGAAAACAAAAAACAAGTTCTGAAGTTGCAAAATTGGAAATATTTCTACTGTATTTTAAAGCAAAACAGTAAGCTCAACCATATCTTGTTACAGTAACATTTAGAAATCTACTATTTTAAAAATAATACCAAATGAAACCCTGAACAAATCAACAAGATTTTCTAGGCAATTTTAATAGTTTGTAATTCCAGTTTCTAAAACATACAACAGCTGCAAAAAAAAGTAAAAATTAGTCAAAACAAGACATTATTTCTTCATCCATAAAAACTCTGAGCTAGGCAAAATCAAGGATTTTTTTTCCCCATAGGAGAAAAAGGGGCAAATCTGGAAATCTGTACTTGGGTAGAGTTCAGCAGGTCGTTTTAATCTGGAATTTCATTCAATACTAAATTATGTTTGGAAGGAGCCCTGGGCACAGTGCCTGCCCTTGCTCAGACCCCGTTCCTCACAGAGCCCAGTGGTGAAGGTGTTCTACACCCTTCCCTGACAGGGTGAACCAGCACAGACTGGGGCATGGAAACTTCCTCACCTGAATGGTTCACGTTAATTTGGAAAGCAAGATACTTGTTCTCTGCAATCCTTACTTGGAACAGTTATGTCCCACTAAGTATAAATCTGAGTAGCTTTTTGGCATTCTTCAAATTATTTAATTATGAGGTACGTCAAGAATTGATCCAATGGATCCCTCAAGCCCACAAAACTAACAAAAAATTGGTTTATTTAGTTTTAATATCCATCTGTTGGAAGGACTACTGGGCAATCCAAGCTTGTTTGGTTTGTTGGGGTTTTTTAGCATAAACCAATAGTGCTACAGCTACTGCTTTTATCCCACATACCTGAAAAGAACTGTACAATCTCTTCTTTACTACAGCCAAATGGGAGTCCTCTAAGACGTACAAAACCATCATTAGCAGTATCAGGGCTGTTGGGACCAGTATGCTTCAGAACCCAATCCATTTCAACGTTGTTTGACTTGAAAACTGTAAAAGGCACTTAGAATTAATGCATTCTGGAAAAAGCAAGGGTTTTTAAAGTTATTTGCCTTGAAACTAGTCAATTTCTGACACACAAGTCCATTTGTCCTTTCACATGCATTTTAAAGAGACAGAAAAGCAATTAAGGAAAAGCCCATCAAGCACAACCACATGTAGTCAGTTACTAGACCAACTGAGTCAAACCTTCAACATATCTGTGTCCCATCGTTTCTCTGTCTTTTTTCAGGGCCAATTTCACATCCTCCTCTGATTCAAGTTCAGCAAAAGCTTCTCCACTTGGCCTGCCCTCCCTGGTGTAGATGAAACGGATACCCAAAGCCCCATTCAGGATTTTGCAGTCTGAAAATGAAACAAAAAGGCCAAAATTAATTTCCTTATTACAGGAACACTGTAACTTTAGAAGTTTCATATATTTAAAAACGTAACAGCATCTATTAAGCTACATAAAGATGAGAAAACCAGTAGTATTCTTGTTGCAATTTAACAATAACCAAAACACTAAGGGACTAACTAAAATCAAGTCACCCTTCTAGTCAAGCCAAAAGATTAGCAACTGCAAACTGGCTCTCTGTTTTCAAAGCTTCTCTGCCTCAATTTGAATATAGTATCTGCTTCTGATCTTAACATTCCCATCAGCATGAAACTATCAGTGTAAATAAAATAAATCAGAACCAAGTCGAACACATCACCTTACTCAAGCAGCTTTAAAATCCCCAGCCACTACAGAATGCTAATAATCATCAGAGGCAAGGACACACACACTACACTTCACAGGAAAGCCTGTTAGAACACTGGCAGGAATTAAACTCATTTAGTTTAATCTAAAGCAAAAATTTTGATGTTTTCTTTAATTTAGAAGCTTCTCTCTCCTGGTTGCTCAAGCAGTAAAGGCAATCATGGCTAACCCAGCAACGTGCAGGCCAGGTCCCTTTGTGTGGAGTTCCTGCTCACACAGCATGGCTTTGCATACGGGTCCTGCCTGAAGCACTTGTTGCATTATGAACTTCACTGGCTCCCGAAAGCTTCCTCGCCCCTGCTCCCTGCAGCACTCCCACCGCCACAGCGGCCCCACTTACCGGAGAAGAACCTCAGCACCTCCTCGGTGGAGCAGGACCAAGGCAGTCCCCGGACTTTCACCACGTATCCCTCGCTGCTCTCCGTGTTAAGCATCACATTGGGGGTGAGGTTCTGCTCCGCCTCGGCTTCTGTGGTTGCTGGAGAAGACCAAAACGAGCCCTTTGAGCCTCGTGCTCAGCACGGCCGCCACCCGCACCCCCTCAGAGCGCCCGGCGGCCCCCCTGGCCTGTGCCCGGCCCTCCCCGAGCCTCCTCTGCCTCGGCCGCTGCCGCCTCACACTCGGGGCGCCGCTCCCGCCCCCGGCCCGCGCCCTGCCCCTTCCCCGCACGCACACATGGTGGGGCTCCGCGCTGATTCTAGGGCTCCGAGCATGATCCGCTGTCCAGAGAGCGCCTAGTCCCGGTCAGGCGGCAGCGAGCGGGCGAGCCTGTGGCGAGAGCGCGCTAGGAAATGGCGGCGGGTGCTCCCGCTTCCGCTGGGCCGGGCCTTCCGCCGCACAAAGAGCGCGGGCCCGGACACCGCCCAGGCGGGTGCGCTGCCCCCCGGCGATGGCGCAGCGCCCGCGGCGGGCTCGGAGGAGCGGCGTGTGTGCGTGTGGAGCCGGCAGAGCGCGGAGCCCCGATGGCAGAGCCCCNGAGCCCCGCGCGCGCCGCCGCCTCTGCGCACGCGCCGCCCGCGCAGAACAAAGCCCCGGCCCCGCGCGCCCGCAGCGCCGCGCGCCGCACTGCGCATGCCCCGCGCCATCCCCGCGGTCCCGGCACTGGCAGCGGGGCCCGGGCTGCGCACGGAGAGAGCGGGCGGTGTGAGCGAACTGGCACTTACCAGCTTCATATGCTGCCGCTACCCCACGTGAAACAAGCTGCTCGCTTCGGTCACTGAAGCCTGGTGTGTTTGGAGGAGATGGGGAGAGAAGAGACAATGGATCACAATTATCATAAAAGAAAGGAAAAGTTAATTCCCTCCCGTCTCCTCCAAACACACCAGACCTGGCTAGATTTCACCCTGAATCTCGTAATTAGCGGCAGCAGGAGTTACAGGAGTAACTCCGTCTAAAAATTCTCCATCCCCTTTTCTTTCCACGGGAAAGAACAAGCAGCTCACGTTTCAACTTGCCCACGTGGGTGGTAGAGGACTCATGCCCGGGGGGTGAGCAGGCCCCATAAAGCCCCCGAAACACGTATTTGGGGCTCGGAAGCTGCTCAGAGCAGCCTCTGGATGAACACCATTCATCCACGCGTGCTGCTTCTCCAATCAGTACCAAAACGGACTGTAAACACACACGTCCTCATCTCTAACGTAAGTGCTTGAGGTGTTTACTTTAAAATACCAATCCGGACCACTAACAACTACCCCACCCCCACGGCTGGAGGCTTTTTGAATTTTTTTTTAAAAAGTGCATCTCAAGCTTTGCACTAATGCAAATCAGCTCAGCGAGTGGAACCGCGTTGGTCGCTTCCTGCACGAAGCCGCTCTGCTCCATTTCGGCCGCCGATCGCCCACTGTGAGCCCCGCGGCGGCGGGAGCGGGGCAGGAGGGGCAGGGCAGGAGGGGCAGCGCCTCCGCCTCTTCCCGGGGAGGAAGGGCTGGCGGGAACAGCCATCCCATCCCGCCCACCGCCTGGCGGGACACTTAAACCGCGCGGGAACAGCTGCCCGCCCGCCGAGCTCCCGCTCCGCAAAACGCCATGTCCACTCCCGCCAAGCGGCACTGCCAGAGCCCCGCCGGCTCCCTCGACTGCAGCTTCCAGAAGCGCCTCAGGAAGGTTTCCATCGAGGGGAACATCGGTAAGCGGGGCGGCGCGGGAGGGCGGCGGGGCAGGGGGTCCGCATGGGGCCCGCCACAGCGGGGAGGGAGCGAGGGGAGCGGGCACCGCGGGGCTGGTCTGGGCTGTGCGGGCAGCGAGGGGCTCTGCAGGGACAGCCGGGCCGGGGGCCCGTCGGTGCCCCGGGGCGCAGGGCCCGTTCGCTCCCGCCCGCCCCGTCCGTGCCCGGCGCCTGCGCGGCCGCTGCTCCCGCGCTCCCCCCGCCGGCCCCGCCGAGCTCCGCCCGCCGACAAAGCTCCTAAAATGTCGGCTCGGTGTCCCACTGCCCGCCCGGCCCGGGCGCGGCCCTTCTGGCGCAGCAGATAGCGCTGTTCCCCTCGGCGCACACTCCTCACCGCTGCCCTGCGCCCATCGCTAACACCGCTCTGGATCAGCCCTCAAGTGACCCGCTCCCATCTCCTGCAGCTGCAGGGAAATCCACGTTTGTCAGGCTGCTGGAGAAACACAGCGAGGAGTGGGAGATCATCCCAGAGCCCATCGCCAAGTGGTGCAACATCCAGACAGCCGAGGATGAGTATCAGGTAAGTGTGCGGGATGTGGGTCAGGACAACCTGCAGGGAGTTTCATGCCCACAGAGCTATGCCAGAATCCAGCCACACTCAGTCTGCAGCAGCCAGAGTCGCCCCCACAATCACACCAGTGGTCAGGCGATCAGGAACGTTAAGGCAGTGTATTACTGAGTGTATATTCCAAATCACATCCCCCATTCCACAGAATCACACTCAAATCTAGAAGTCTGCGAACACCCTAAGCTGTCATCACTACTACACTTATCTGACAAGAAGTCTCTCTGCCTAGGAATTTTCTTAAAAAAAACAAACAAACAACAAAAACCAACCAAACAAAACCTAAAAACAAGGCAAGGCCATGAATTCTCACTTCAACAAACCAGAATTCCAGACTGAGAAAAGGGAATAAAATCCTGCAAGTATGCGGATATTCAGTCTTTTTCCCTTCCCTTCTAGGAACTTTCAACGTCTCAGAAGAGTGGAGGAAATCTACTCCAAATGCTGTACGACAAGCCCACAAGATGGGCCTACACCTTTCAGACTTATGCCTCCTTGAGCAGAGTAAGAGCACAGTTAAAACCAGTCTCAGCAAAGCTACACGAAGCAGAACATCCAGTGCAATTTTTTGAGAGATCTCTGTACAGTGACAGGTAATTATTCTCACAGCACAGCAAGAACTCACATCAACAGCTCCAGATCATCAAAGACCTGAAGCTGGGGAAATACTTGATATTAAACGAGTATCTGGAGGGAGCAGCTGATTAAGGGCAGCCATTTTTAAGTACCATGGTTCTGTTCTAATGACAAATGTTCTGGCCATTCACTTTTGTCATTCCTGGTGTCTTTCATTGCAGATATGTATTTGCTTCTAACCTGTTCGAGTCTGGGCATATCAATGAAACAGAGTGGTCCATTTATCAGGACTGGCACACATGGCTTTTGACTCAGTTTCAATCAGATATAGAGCTGGATGGCATGATCTACCTCAGAACCACACCTCAGGTATGCTCACTGAAGATCAAAGATTTTCAGATCCAACGTCATTTTCCAGCTTAAAAGGGTACAAAAAAGTTATTCTAGACTTGGCTCGCTTATATTCAGCCAAGCAGTTAAAATTAATGCTCATTAATGTCTAGCATTAGTCCTCCCGAGTTAAGGACCACTTGATCCGTTTAGCTGATTTAGCCTACAACACATGATTAATGACCACGTTTATATTTTTCCCTCCCTCCCAGAAATGCATGGAAAGGTTACAGATGAGGGGAAGAGAAGAAGAGCAAGGAATCGAGCTTGAGTATTTGGAAAATCTCCACTACAAACACGAAACCTGGCTTCATGAAAGGACTATGAGGTAGGAACCCATTTTCTGTACAAGTTTCAACTTGCAGCCAAGGCTCTTGCTACCTTATGCTAAAGTTAATAACACTAAAGCTTAAGTTTAGCTTCACTCAGGCACACTGGGAAGGATTTATTTTAAGATCCACTTCAGTTCTCAAAAGATGGAACTTTATCTAATTTAAAACCTTTGTTAAGCATTAGCTTCAACTAGGAAGCTTTGCAGCTGTAACTCCAGCAAGGATATGGATTTTGCTAATTGGAAGGGCACGGGAACAGGGCAGTTAAAATGGTGTTCGGTGGCCAATCACAGGAGTCATTAACTAAGCAGCTTTTGTGTTACAGTGTATGGGCGGGGAGGGGGGGCAAGGTCCCAACTGCCTTTAAACTTGCAGGACTGTATTTCAACAAAGTTTAAACATTAATCCTGGCTTGAAACTAAACTCATCAGAAAGGCTTTGGGCAGACACAAGGAATCTAATCAGCAGCAGAGTGCTCTCTGCACACCCTCCCTCAGCTTGGTTACTGACTCTTACAGCCTTTCCCGTCTAAGGGATCTCTGAACAGGAAAGCAGACTTTAGATTTTTCCCTAGAGGAGCCCAAAATACTCTACTGACAGGCAAACATCACGATTCCAGGAAAAGTACATTATCAGTCACATCTACTTTCCTAAGTTTGATGTAGATGACCCCAATGCCTAGGAGACAGAAGGCAGTGTGGAATTTTGGGAATGTTTATATGTTGTACACTCATTCTAAACTCGTAAGCATTTCCTGTGTTTTTCACAGAAACACCAAACAGTGAGCACAAGTTAGAATGCTCAGCACGCTCACTGCATTTCCACACTTAATAACTACTGCTGGAAGAGAAAAATGCATCCAGTTGCACAACTACTGCTCCCATCTGCTCTTAAACTGAAGCCAAAGTGGTCTTGCTTATCTACAAGACATTTTAAAGGCCATCTCCGTGAGAGGAAGCTTTCAAAATGCATATTGGTGAGGGAGACACAGGGCAAGTGATACTTAAACAAAATACTCCCTGCTACAGAATCACTTCCTGCTAAATCGATTCTATTACAAAAAGAGTGAGTTTAAGAAAACTAAAGTAAGAAACCATCTTTTCCCTCCCTACTTGTACATTAAAAGATACTTAAGAGTCCATATTTGTGAAGTCCATGGTGACTGGGTTACACAAGAGCAATTAAGGACAAACTTGACTTGGGCTTTATACTTAAGTCATGGCCATCAGCATTAACATCTCAGGTGCACACGGTAATCTGACTAATGCTGCACCCTTGGAAAGCAGCGAAAGAGCTGGAGTCTTTTTATACACAATACTTTTATGCCATTTTTTACTAGCACTTTGTTCTTCCATTTAACAGAGTTGATTTTGAAAACCTTAAAGAGATTCCCATTCTAGTTTTGGATGTTAATGAAGATTTTAAGAATGATAAGATAAAACAGAAGTACCTGATTGATCAGGTAAGTATCAAATATTGTTTCTGTGTATCTGCTTTTCTTCAGTTCTCAATTTACATTCTTAAAATCTGTGATGAGGTGCTTGATGGGGCTTGTACAGTGAGTCTCCCTGGAGGTGTTTCTGCCCCTCGTACAACATCTGACCAAGGTTAAGCACAGGGTTTCAGTTAAACGAGAGCTCCAAATGCACGAAGTGCCGCTTCCCAGCAGAGTTGGAGAGAGAGTAAACAGCCATTTGAGGAAACAAGGTAGCAGTAAGAGCTCCTTGAGTTAAAGTGGTGTTTATCGTTTTCAAGGAAAGGCAACACTTTGGCAATAAATGCCAAAAGAAATTCTTTTGCTGGACTCGTGTGCTGTGTGCCCAGGCAGAATAAAAAAACCCCGAAACTTCCCATACTTAGAGGCATGAGGAAGTGCTGTCCTAGCAAACCCTGAAAACAATTTCCTCCATCTTGTTCTGGGTCATCGGTTTGAGATTACTGTAGAATGACTCCTTCAAGCCAAGCCTAATTCCCCCAATTAAATAGCTCTAAATAAACTGGGGAGCACAGTGTTCAGCTGTGGAGGTATTTGTTGTTGTATCCTCAAGGAAACCAGCAATTAACAGCTTAAGAGAATTCTGTACAGAATTCTGTACTACACTCAACATGCCACCTTTAACCTCTGAAAGGCCACCAGCATTTGAGGTCTTGAATTAAATGTAGGGGCAAAATATCCCTGGAAACTGCACAGTAACAAACCACTTGTTCCCAAACAAAAGGAAAAGCCTGGTAATTCAACTTTTAATGCACCAAATATTATATATAGTTTTTTGTTCTTCACAGGTCGAGTCTTTCCTGACTTTTTAAGAAAATGAAAATTAATTCGAACAACAAGTTCCTGAAGTTCAAGAGTTAAACCTAACAATTAGTGTGTTCAAGAATTTACTTTAACCAAATACATTACCTGTATAGTTTATTTTAAGGCAAGACTGAAGTGTAAAATATCGTGTGGGTTTATTTTTTTTCCTTGCCTGACTTGCGCGGGTTTTGACAGAATTTTCTGTATCGCTAAAGCGAACAAATAGGGGGTGCTTCGATAACGTTTTTCCTGTGTATTCTCCGCTGTTTTAATAAACATTTAGAAGTCGCACTGCCTGTGAGCTGTCTGTCCCCGCGGGGGAGCTCAGCGGTTGTCAATGGCTGACTCCCAGTAAACAGAGAGCAGGCGCTAAGCACGGCTGTTTTGCAATAACTGGCACGGGTTCACCATTTTAAGACGAGACTGTTATGGCGTCCAGAAAAAAAACCTTTACTTTCAACTTCTGCTTTATCGAGTGGCCGTTCCCACCGGATTTAACGCTACTTAAGGCTGGACGTTAGACCTGTAACAAACTGTAATTCACGCTTATCTCGCTGACGATCTCCCCCCACCACGCGAGCCCCCCGGCCCAGCCCAGCCCGACCTCCCCCGGCTCCGGGAGGGCCCCGTGGGCGCGGCAGAGGCAGGACAGCGGTCCCGGAGACCCCCGGCCCGGCGCGGCCCCGCCCGCGGGGGAAGGAGGGAGG